>SEYY01020337.1:105000-107500 GCA_009176605.1 Armadillidium nasatum
TCTGCAACATTCGCGGTCTTTTTTCTAATCTCCACTTTGTCGAACACCACCTCTCTTCTTCTAGACCTCATCTCTTGTTCTTAACTGAAACTCAGGTGTCTGAGTGCTCTGACAGCAAACCCTACTCTGTTTCCTCCTACTGTCTCTATCCTCAATTTTCAGCCAAAGTGCGGATGTTGTTTGTTCTCGTGTCTCTAATTTGGAGTCTTCTGAATTCTCTACTTTATGGCTTAAACTTTGCTTGCAACTCTACAACTAAATTCATTTGTTCTGTCTATTTATCTCCTAACTCTACAGACTATCCAAAATTCTTCGACTATCTTAACTCCAAAATAGAGCACATTCTTTCTTCTTCTCCTTTCTCCGAAATCATCATTTTAGGTGATTTCAATGTTCACCACCGCCAATGGCTTTCATCTAGTTCTCATGATCCAGCTGGTGAACTTGCTTTCCAATTTTCTATCCAGAACAACCTTGAGCAGTTGGTGCATCTCCCTACCCGTATCCCTGACCGTCTTGGTGATGAACCCAACATTCTAGACCTTTTTCTAACTTCTAATCCTTCTCCTTATACTGTTAAACTCTTTCCTCCTCTGGGTTCATCCGATCACCTTCTTATCTCCGTATCCTTGTCCTGTCTCTTCAAGTCTTCCGCAAGAACGGCCCCCGCCTTCGGCGAGGAGACGTTTCTGGCATTTCGGTGCCACTAACTGGTCTGACTTGCGGTCGTACTTCTCTGATTTTCCATGGAATGATTACTGTTTCCGTGGGAGGGGTCCCTCGGAGTGTGCAGAGCGCATAACTGAGGTGATTCTCTCTGGCATGGAGGCGTACATTCCATATTCTTTCCCTTCTACTAAACCTAATAAACCTTGGTTTAACTCTGCTTGTTCTCGTGCTATCCGCCTCAGGGATGCTGCCTTCAGGGATTACCGTCGTCTTCAAACTCCAGAAACTCACGTAACTTATATTTCATCCCGGAATCGTGCAAAATCTATTCTTCGAGATACCAAAAACTCATTTTCTCCGTCGCAAATGCAATAATCTTTCTGGCTCCTCTTCCTCTCGCCCTTTCTGGCATTTTGCAAAAAATGTCAACTCTAACTTTGCTTCTTCCTCTTTCCCTCCTCTAGTATCTTCTGACGGTTCAACTGCCGTTTTGCCTTCCTCTAAAGCTGAACTCTTTGCTCAAACTTTTATCTTACATTCAACCTTAGACGATTCCGGAGCTGTTCCTACTCCTTCAACCCCCTCCAACTCATTTATGCCTAAAATTGTAATTTCTTCTAAAGATGTCACTTCTGCTCTCTCTCTGAGCTTAACACTAAGAAGGCGTACGGTCCTGATGGTATCCCTCCTGTGGTTCTCAAAACTTGTGCTTCCGAGCTTGCACCCTGCCTTGGTAAACTTTTTCGTCTATGTCTTTCTACTTCAACCTTCCCTTCTTGCTGGAAACGTGCGCTCATTCAGCCTGTGCCGAAGAAGGGGGACCCCTCTCAACCCTCTAACTACCGTCCAATTTCTTTAACCTCCGTTCTTTCTAAAGTTTTCGAATCTATCCTTAACAGGAAGATTTGGAAACATCTCAATTCTTCTAATCTTATCTCTGATCGCCAGTATGGCTTTCGTAAGAAACGCTCTACTGGTGATCTTCTTTCCCTTCTCTCTGACTCTTGGTCCTCCGCTCTTCGGCATTTCGGTGAATCTTTTGCTGTGGCGCTGGACATATCGAAAGCTTTCGATAGAGTCTGGCACAAAGCTTTGATTTCCAAACTTCCCTCTTTCGGAATCTATCCTTCTCTCTGTGATCTTCTCTCTGATTTCCTTTCTGGTCGTTCTATAGCAGCTGTTGTAGACGGCCACCGTTCATCCTATAAATCTATTAAATAGTGGTGTTCCTCAAGGATCTGTCCTATCCCCAACACTTTTTCTGCTTTTCATTAATGACCTTCTCTCTATTACTTCATCTCCTATCCACTCCTATGCTGATGACTCCACCCTTCATTATTCTTTTCATTTTGAAAGACGCCCCTCCCAGCAACAGTTAATAGAGGCAAGGAGGGTGGCCTTGGAGCAACTAACCTCTGATCTATCTCTCATTTCAAATTGGGGCAGAGAAAACATGGTTGTTTTTCAATGCCTCAAAAACTCAATTCCTCCATCTCTCTACTCGACACAATCTTCCACACAACTACGATATCTTCTTCGAAAACACGCAACTCAAACCTTCATCTCTCCTTAATATTCTAGGTGTTTCTTTTTCTCGTGATCTTTCTTGGAAAGATCACATTACCTCTCTTTCTAAACAAGCTTCTAAGAGGTTGGGTGTTCTGAGGCGCCTTCAGTATTTTTTCACACCACCCCAGTTGCTTGCTCTGTATAGGGGTGTTGTTCGCCCTTGTATGGAGTATGCGTCACACATCTGTGGTGGTTCCACTCATACAGCTCTCCTGGAAAAGGTGGAGTCTAGAGCTTTTCGCCTTATCAACTCTCCTGCTCT
>SEYY01020337.1:112500-147500 GCA_009176605.1 Armadillidium nasatum
GCGCCGAAAGTGACGAATAAAACGATTTTTTCTCCTAAATTTTTAGAAAATTAAATTTTCATTAAAAAGTAGACGTATAGGAAATCTTAACTTTACACTCCTACTAAAGGTTCCACTCTTTCCTATCCTCTCTAAACTTTAAATGACCTTTAATGAGACTCTTTAAATTAAATATTTCATTTTTAATTATATATATATATATATATATATATATATATATATATATATATATATATATATATATATATATATATATATATATATATATATATATATATATATATATATATATATATATATATATATATATATATATATATATATATATATATATATATATATATATGCAGTGTACTTATGTAAGTATATAGTTAAATATTATCCCTCCAATTTGTTTTGAAATACAATGAATTATGTTATGTACTGTAATTTTTTTTAGGGATTTTTGAATCTACGCTGGAAGCGATGGCAGAGAGTTCTCCTCACTCGAACAATTGCAATTTTTCCTACATTTTTCGTTGCTTTTTATAAGGTAACTTTTTAGGCATTTCTTACAAATGTGTTGTATTTACAAGCAGCTTATTATTATTATTATTATTATTATTATTATTATTATTATTATTATTATTATTATTATTATTATTATTTGTTTTCCAACTTAAAGTTAAAGTTTGACAAAATATTTTAGAGTTTTGGAAAGGATGTAGGTTGAAAAATTTGTTGGTCAAGAAATGTATGAATTATAGCATAATCTATCACAATGGCAATTCCCAATTATATATTGGGCATATTATTTGTAATGTAAAATAAATTCATCTCTTATAAATTAAAAGGCGTAACCCTAAACTTTATTTAAAAAAAATATTCTTAACAACACCAAACTTTACCTTATATTGTGTAAATTTCGGTAGCACTTTTAAAAGACATTTTATAAAGAAGGTTTTGAGAATTTTTTAAGGATTTTTTTTTTTCCTTTTTTTATGGTGGTGGAGGGGGGGGGAAGGGACAATTGTAAAACAATTTTTTTGGATTTCATGTTTTATTTAATGAATTTTTATAATTTTAAAAGGATATAACCGATATGACGGGAATGAACGATTTTCTGAATGCCGTCATGTCTCTTCAGTTGCCTTTCGCGTTGCTGCCCACAATTACCTTCACTTGCTCAGCAGCTATCATGGGAGATTTCGTCAACGGAGTGTAAGTATCAGACAGTTACTTTTTATTATTATTATTATTATTATTATTATTATTATTATTATTATTATTATTAAGGAAAAAGTTTTATGTACCGCATTTGATATGTTTAGAATTTGTTGTCACTTCAAAAATGTGCTTTTTCACTTTCTTACGTTCATAGTGTTATTATTATTATTATTATTATTATTATTATTATTATTATTATTATTATTATTATTATTATTATATTATTATTATTATTAATTTTTTATTTAAATTGACTAATTAGCTTTTATAAATATTTTCAATTAATTAGCTTTCATATATATTTTCCTTTTCCAGAGTTACCAAAATTATCTCCATTTTGGTGACAATTGTGGTTATTGGTATCAATCTTGCGTTTGTTATTGCATCGCTGGTAGATATTATAACGGGTGATTGGTGGCAGTGGCTGCTTATTGTTGTTATTTCTTCCATTTACTTTGGATTCATCATCTACCTTATTCTTGGACTATTATTAGTTTTAGGAGTCAACCGTATTTCTTCTTTACCAGTAAATGTACGTATATTATTATTATTATTATTATTATTATTATTATTATTATTATTATTATTATCGTGTATAATGGGGATGTTAAATTCCAAGGTATTATTTATAAGCATTTTATTATTATTATTAGTAGTAGTAGTAGTAGTAGTAGTAGTAGTATACATTTAGAGCTCATAGTTTCTCCGAAATTTTCACGAACTTTTCTCATAAAATGAATTCCTATTCTTAAGGGATAGGTAGCTTTAAAATGCCCTAGTTTATTTTTAAATTCAATTGTAAACCGTTCTCATGAAATATTTTACACACACACACACACACCAATATATATATATATATATATATATATATATATATATATATATATATATATATATATATATATATATAATATATATATATATATATATATATATATATATATATATATATATATATTATATATATATATATATATATTATATATATATAAATAAATAAAACTTTCAAGCTGCTTCGGTTTACTGGAATGGAAGAGTTTGCCGAACGTAACATGGACTTTGAGGGGTATATTGTTTTTATTATTAGTATTATTATTATTATTATTATTATCATCATTATTTTTTTTTTTTTGCACCATTTTTGTTTTTTTTTTTTTTTTTTAGGTTTTATTATTATTATTATTATTATTATTATTATTATTATTATTATCATTATTATTGTTATTTTGCTTTTTTAATTTGCATGATAGCCTTTAAAAAAAATGTTTTTAGTAACTTATTTTTTTTGTTTTTTTTTATTTTTTTTTTTTTTTAACTAAATTTTTTTCTCTCTTTTCCTTTCGCTTTGTGAAAATTTTCCTTTTAATAAGTTTGAGATCAATTCGTAAAGTCTACTTTTCAACGTGAAGGTGTATATTTAAATACATGTAATTTGTATTCAAAAATACTTAACCTTACACCAAGTTGTGGGGGGGGGGGAGGTTTCCTCATTCTTTACTCTCAATTGTTCGAAAATTTGTTTGTTTTTTATAAAATTTATATTATTATTATCACCACTTTGATGTTCTTAAATGAAATTTTGAATATGCTTTTAATATGCTTTGATATATATATATATATATATATATATATATATATATATATATATATATATATATATATATATATATATATATATATATATATATATATATATATATATATATATATATATATATATATATATATATAGAATGTTGGGTTCATCACCAAGACGGTCAGGGATACGGGTAGGGAGATGCACCAACTGCTCAAGGTTGTTCTGGATAGAAAATTGGAAGGCAAGTTCACCAGCTGGATCTTGAGAACTAGATGAAAGCCATTGGCAGTGGTGAACATTGAAATCACCTAAAATGATGATTTCGGAGAAAGGAGAAGAAGAAAGAATGTGCTCTATTTTGGAGTTAAGATAGTCGAAGAATTTTGGATAGTCTGTAGAGTTAGGAGATAAGTAGACAGAACAAATGAATTTAGTTGTAGAGTTGCAAGAAAGTTTAAGCCATAAAGTAGAGAATTCAGAAGACTCCAAATTAGAGACACGAGAACAGACAACATCATTGCGCACATACGCGCAACATCCGCCTTTGGCTGAAAATTGAGGATAGAGACAGTAGGAGAAAACAGAGTAGGGTTTGCTGTCAGAGCACTCAGACACCTGAGTTTCAGTTAAGAACAAGAGATGAGGTCTAGAAGAAGAGAGGTGGTGTTCGACAAAGTGGAGATTAGAAAAAGACCGCGTAATGTTGCAGAAATTAATGAAAAACGAAGACCGTGCACCAGGGCAAGTCGGCATAGAAGTCTTGGTGGCGCCAACCCCATCACCGGAGGCCACCAACTCCCAAGTGTTGTTAAGGGGGAAGGAGTGGATGAAGGGCTATGTTTGGAATCCGCCCCTCTTGGATTCTCCGAGGCAGATTTATGTTTCGCCATTTTGATTAATTTAATAGGTAATGTAAGTGTAAGCGTTTGTAAATTTGTAGGACACATGTGAAGAAGTAGGAAAGTTGTGGGAGCATAGGCACTCCAAGAGTGAGTCAAGGGTACACTAGAGACCCTCTGAGAAGATGAAACGCGAAAAGGAACGAACCAAAGGGCAACGGGGTGAAACGGAATGGTCTAACCCATCCTATCACCCCGTGTGTTAAGCCCAGTGGGGGGTACATGCATCGCTTCGGATGGCGCTACATCCTCCCCCTATATATATATATATATATATATATATATATATATATATATATATATATATATATATATATATATATATATATATATATATATATATATATATATATATACACACAGCCGAATCGCTCGCCTCAACATTCCTTTGGATAAATTCTTATCACCCAGTCTGTCTGCCTGAATTTGGTTTCCATATCCAAATTACACAATCATCCAGCTGAAATGAAGGCGATTTTTTCTGTCTCATATTGTAAATCATCAACGGACAGCTGAAAAAAACGGTCGACTATTTTTCCCGCTCATCTTCTCTCTTGCTGTCTTATGCCTTCATCTTTACAGCTGATAGTGCTTAATAGTGCTTTCAGGGATACTCTACCAGATATTCAATGTCTTACCGTGTTTTTTTTTTGGGGGGGAGGGGTTCTCCCGCAGTGTCCTACTGGCTTTAAAGGCTACAGATTTATACAGATTCCACGCCGCCCTAAAGAAAGAGGTTACCCTCTGTTGAATTCCTCCACATGTGGTGATTGCTTATTATGATGCAAGGAAGGTTTCAGCTCGGCATATATGTTTTGGTTACCTCCCCATCTTTATTTGCAATGGTCTTCTTCCCGTTACCGACTATATCCCTTCAATTAGCCTGGATTTCCAAACGTTTTGGCAAGAGGGTTGGACTCTAGACTTTAAACTTAAAGAAACTCGGCTCAATCTAGTGAAACCTTACCTAGGTGATTTTTCTTCTTGTCGGAGACTTGATAGATGGATACCTTTGCTAACCTCTTAATGCCACACCTAAACTCACAAATGTCCATTATATGTCTAAACTCCAAAAGCTCATTAAAAACCCAATAAAGCCCAAAGGACTGTTTTTTTAAAAAAAAAATTTTCAAACCCTGAATCTTTAACATAGTTTTCTATTAATTTTTAATCCTATACTCTTTTCTATGATTTTAAGTTTCTTCTATAAGCTTCTATTCTTACGGATTAGTTACACTTTGGTTAAGAAATTACAAGACTGGGTTCACCAAAAGGTTGCGAAATAATGTTGGATTCCTCTCTGTATGGGAATAAAAGATAAAACTGTGAATGTTTCAGCACCTTCTCCCTGTCATCTCAGTTCCTCGCTTTCTCTCTCGATGAGATTTGTGTAATCTTTTTAAACCAGATCTGCGGAATCTTAATTTGGACCAGAATCGTTGAATCTGAAAATTTTAATGAATCAGAATTTGATTCGGATGTTAAAGTTACATTTATAAGTAATGGGATTTTATTATAATCGATTTAAAAGTCTCCCTTTAAACATAACTTTATCAAAAATGAAAGACAAAATCGTATTTAAGGGGTAATAGAGCAGACTATGAGAAATTACATGCATTTGGTAAAAATTGTTGCCGACCTTTATGCTACCCACCAAAGATTGATGAACTTATTTTCACTGTTTAATACTTTAATGGGATTATAGTTGTAGATGGAAAAATTATAACAAAGAAATCTCAGCTTATAAAATATTTTTTTGTTTTTGTTTTCCAAACCTTTATTTTATATTTTTCAAAAACAGTTTACACTCTCTTACCTCTATCTTTCTATAATACATGAATCGGGAAACATATGCACATGGAATTTAACTTACCCCATTTTTGATGCACAATAATTTTCTATCAACGAAGCCTAAATCTATAGTATACTCTATGGAACTAAATAAATAATGTACAAAATTAATAGCTGTCAATAATTTTAAAAAAATACTGCGAAACAACGGCATCATCAGTAACGGAAATTTTATAAACACTTTTTCAAGCAACATAATTTAATATAACATCATCCACAATCAGTAAGCTTCATTCTGTAAATGTAGTACAATTTACCAAAGAAATCTGGAACTTTCGTCACAAATACAAATGTCAATTTTTTATTATTTCTTGGGGTTCTACTTCGTTTGTTTAGAAATGTAAAAAGATTACAAATTGAAAAAATAAAATGAAAACTGTTAGGTTTGTCTGTCAAATTGTACGACCTTTAGAAATGTTACCATTTGAAAGCTGAGAACGAACAATAATTGCTTAAATTTCTTTTGATTATAGATTTTATTCTGTTCTCGTTCGAAAATATGAGTAGCTTCATTATTTTCTTACGCCTCCACTTTTCATTGTTTAACCATATACTTATTACGCTAAAATGGCAATGTTTGTGACACTTATAAAGTAACGAAAATTTAACGCAAATTGCAGTACTTAAGTATATTACTATTTAGGTTTAACACCTTTTCATTCATCAAAAACTTTAAACGATTAACGAAGGTTATTTTACTGTCGTTTTATATAATTAATGTTTCGGCTTTATTTTATAAAATTTTTCCTTATTAATCAAACGAAGAAAGGACGTAGGACTTGTAATTTTTAAGTTTTAACATAGGTAAAGATAAAAAGCTATGCAGAAAACGAGTCTTCGGTATAAGAAAAGTCAAACTTCTGCAGGGTGTTTTTTCCAAGAAGGTTTTAGTGTCAATTCACCAAAGGTCTGTAAATTAAATATTTGTTATTCTTGTTGAAGAATAAATCTAACAATATTCAGAAATATCTTATTCAGATTTACCCTTCCAAAATTTTCTATAGTAAGCATATGGTAAGCATATAATGTGAGTTCTTGAGATTTTATGATCATTTGTTTCAAATTAAAAGAGAATTTACAAAGGAAAAAAAATAACGCCTGGTCCTCATTTACAATTTCTATAAATATTTATTTTTCTTATTGTTATCAGAGAGTGATTGATTGAAGGTATTTTCACTCATCATAAAATTCTTAACGTAGTTATAAGTTTAATCTATTTTAGTTAAAGATTAGATTTTAGCAGATTTTGGAATATTCTTAGCAATAAGGTTACGTCTTAATATTGAAACACAGCTTTAGAAACATCCTTCTGGTCTACTATTATTATTATTATTTTATTAGTAGTATATTATTATTATTATTATTATTATTATTATTATTATTATTATTCTCCAGATATATTAAAAACAAAACTATAGCACTAACTGGCTAGAGCTTCTCTGGGGGATATTCCTTCAAATTTTTCATAATCTTGTCTCCTAGATTCTTTTATTTGCATTTATATAGATTATATACAATATTTAAAGACACGTGAGACGTTTGATAAAATCTCTACAAAATTTGATACATTGTTTCTCTTATTTATCAGTGTTTCTATTCTTTGTTCAAACGCTTATTACTTATTCTGTGAGTCAGTTTTTTTCATGCTTGATCAACTTTTTTCTTTCTTGCTTAATAATAGAACTGAAATTTGTATATAATATTTTTTTTCGCTCTGATTTGATTATATTCGGAAATTTGTATTGATAATTTGGAATTTTGCACTGAAGTTTTATTTTTACTATTATTATACTAAACACTTGCATTCAATTATATATATATATATATATATATATATATATATATATATATATATATATATATAATATATATATATATATATATATATATATATAATATATATATATATATATATATATATATATATATATATATATTATATATACACTTTGTTTTTTACTAATTTTATTTAAATATATAATAATATTTAAACTATAAAATATAATATATATATATATATATATATATATATATATATATATATATATATATATATATATATATATATATATATATATATATATATATATATATATATATATATATATATATATATATATATTCATCTTTTTTTTTTTTTTATCTACACAGGTCTTATCCAATAATATGAAAGAATCGCCATATCGGTTAGAAGCTACACGGAGCAACTCCACTCCGACACAATAGGTAAAATTTATGTTACCGAAAGTTAATATTATGAAGCTCAGTATTATTATCTATTCAGTTCGTTTGGTTTAGGAGGTTGCAAATTAGTTATAATAATTTTAAGAATCCAGATGATTCATAATTATTATAATTTGGAGGCTTATTGGTTATAATAATTATAAGAATTTAGATGATTCATAATTATTATAATTTGGAGGCTTGATTTTGCTCTACAGGTTCAGGTTTTATAGTAATTAGGCAAAGTTTTCCATTGTAACAGAGGTTGTGTTTTTTAAAGTCATAAGGCACATTTATATTTTTATCTTTATTGCATTTTATGTTTTAGAAACAAAGCTTTTTAACTTTTATATATCACGTGCAATAAACATTTTTAAAGTATGTATTAGGGTAGAGTTAGAAGATGAAATATTTATTTTGGAAATTGAGCCACTGATATATAAAATTGTTAAATATTTTTTTAAATTTGACCAGTTATATAAAATTTAAAATAAAATAATATTTTTTATTATCGAGGGAGTAGTTAAATTCATATTTTTGCCTTGTAATGATAATCAAATGTTTTTTAATAACATTTTTTTTGGCGATTCGTTTTAATACTTATAATAAATAGGAATCAAAATTTATTACGAATATTAGATCTTTTTTTATCGTCAAATTTATAATTATGGTCATGAAATGAAAAATAAAAGGTATACTAGTATAAATTTAATACATATTAACATAATATATATTCAAATTTTTTATAATTATATATATATATATATATATATATATATATATATATATATATATATATATATATATATATATATATATATATATATAATATATATATATATATATATATATATATATATATATTATATAGTGAATCTCTGAAGAGATGTTTTAATCTGACCCTCTAACAAATCATCAATTTATTCTCAGAAAATTTGGAAACATCGTCTTCTTTATTTTAATTTTTTAAATGCTCAGAAATCTCGCTACCATTTTTTATCATGAGGAGTTTAAAACTGGATTATCTGTTTCTTGCATCCCATTTTTAAATTCACTTCTTTTTACTGTTTTAAAGTTAATCGTGTTTCCATATTACCTTGATAAATTACTTTTCGTTATGATCTGCTGAAACTAAGTCAAGTAGGATAGTTGAAAACTTCGTTACTGAGACTATGTCAAGTAGGATAGTTTAAAATTTCTTCTTTTGTAGATCTTTCTCCTACCTCATTATTTTTTCTTATATCACTTCAAATTTCTTTGAAACTATAATTTTCTTGTCTTTCTTATTTGAAGAGTGTTTTGTATCAACGCAGTTTTCTTTTCATTGTTGTCTTTTCGTTTTTTAAAAATTCACTAAGTTGAAAGGTACATTTTTTTATCTTTTTTTTTTTTTTTTTTTTAATATTCATATAAATTAGTCATCATCATTTATATATTACCTTCAAGTGTTCTTCCCTGGTGATATTTTACAATAAAAAAAGTTTTAAAATTTATGAATCTTTTATGTACTTAATTCTTTATTTAAGATTAAACATGAATACATAAGAAAAATGATATTGTGATTGAAAAGTTGCCCATTGCACATGCTGAATCTTATCAGCTATTATTATCGATGTTAAAATTATTTTATATAGGAATTGTTAACCTTTTCTTTCACGCTTTCAAAGTGGTACTTGAACTTCCAAATATAAAGATGCGAACTTTAAAACGCGTATGCAGTTTTTTATATACTAAAAAACACTTAATACCAAAATTATCAAATTCCAGATAGGTAAGATGAAATTATATTTTCATTATTTTATTTAATAGTCAATACTATTAGACTGATTGGCCTTATTGTCATAAATTTTTAAAGCCTAAAATAAGAGTTGTTAAAATTGTTACTTTAAAACTTTTGATTTGTCTTAACTTTAATTATTTTTTATTTACTTAAAAATAAGAATTAACTGTGCCTTCTCTTGTACTAATGATGTGAAAAATTATTATAATTATTATTATTATTTTGAATAGACTCCGAGGAGCTCAATTTATATTCAGATAATAATTTGCTTGAGTTGTCTTGTTAATTGTAGTCATTTTTATATACGTGTGATATTCCATGCAAGTGCTTGAATACACACAGGATTTTTTACAGATTTTTATTTTTTTAAATGGATAGAACTTATAGCAAAGGTGTATAAATATTTATCTTGGAGATGTTATTCAGAAAGTAGAACCAAATTAATATATTTGTTTTACTCTCTATTTGCTATTTATTAAATATTTTATGTAACTTTCTTTTTCTTAATCCTCATTTTTGTTTTCTTTTTTGAAGTCAAATTTTTGATTGATGAAATTTTTAATATAAAATATATTCAATGGTTTTCATGTTGTCATATAAATGATATATTCAGATTACCAAACGTACCAAATACACACAAATAAATATTAGAATTTCTTCAGTTTTTATATCAAAGCATAATATTCTTCACATTCGTTGTACTTAAAGGCAAATTATTTTAGTAGTGAGTAGAATTTTAGTTACATTATTGTTATATTACAAATACAAAATTCTGTAAAAGATTTTTCAAATTTCTTTTATACTCGTTTTAATCCATGACCTTTTAATATTTTACATTGCTTCCCTTATACTCTCTGCTGGTGAGACAGACAAGTAGACACAGTGTGTTCAAATAAATGATTGTATAAAACATGAACAACAAGTGATGCTGTATCAACAATTCTGATACCAATTTCTCTTGAAACATCTACTTGTAGACTCTAATCATCATTGGGAATATATATTAACCCTCAAGTTAAAACTATGTTTTGATGCTGCTTATTCCCAGATACCATAACCACCAAACGAGCATAAACCAGGTCATTATCAGATAAGGTTTTGATAAATTGAATTCCTTTTAAGAAATATTTATTCAAAAACTATCTTTTAGAATGCGTTTGATATATCAAATTTAAATGGTAAATTTCACTCGAATTTCATTTACCATTTTAATGTATTCCCAAATATGATCACTATCAATTGAGCCGCAAGATATGCCGGCTTTAAGACTCCGATTAACTTGGTCATTCATAACAAAGGCAACAGTTGTGATGTAAAATTTCTGAACAACTGTTGTTTTTCCTTAATTTTTATGTTTTGAGGAATTTACATTAAACCAAATATTGAAAATATATATATATATATATATATATATATATATATATATATATATATATATATATATATATATATATATATAATATATATATATATATATATATATATATATATATATATATATATATATATATATATATATATATATATATATATATATATATATATATATATATATATATATATATAATATATATATATATATATATATATATATATATATATAATATATATATCCTCAGGTGGGCAAAGGCCTACCAAATTCCACCTGAGTTGGGGAATATTCTGGATCCTATCACTAATGGCCAACGTGACCCGATACACGGCGTTTAAAAGTAGGCAAGTCAAAGGAAGTTGGGAAAACAGATAAAGGGAGTGTGTTCCAGAATTTACCAGTATAGTACATGTAAGAGTGAGCATAGTGGTTAAGTCTGGGGTCGGAGAGTTGGACAGAGAAAGGATGACTGTGTAGAAAGTCGTGTCGCACGAGCCCTTCTCAATGAAGGAGGCATGCGACGTGAGAGTTCAGAAGAGCAATGTCCGTTGTAATACCGATAGTATAGAGAAAGTGATGCAACAATTCGACGGGAATATATATATATATATATATATATATATATATATATATATATATATATATATATATATATATATATATATATATATATATATATATATATATATATATATATATATATATATATATATATATATATATATATATATATATATATATATATATATATATATATATATATAATATCAAGCAATTTAAGAACTTTTCTGGGAGGGTGAAATCAAAAAAAAAAATTTTTAGTAAAGTTTTATGATAAAACCAGTAGGACACCATAAGGCCCCATGTAATCAAACCCCATAGGCTCCTGTAACAAACCGAAATGTGACCATGATATTTTTGTTATCAGGCTTTGCTTAGGGTTCATAATGAATTTCCTTTAGGTTTACTTACGGCAAACCTTATATCCCCTATGGACAAACCTGTAGAGAAGATTATGAACCCTACGCAAAAATCTTTGTAAGATTCAAAAAAAAAAAAAAAAAGGAAAAGCTAAATAAAGCCCGCTAATGCAATCATCTTGTATGCAATGTATAACCACACCGTTAACTTATATATCATATTTGAATATGAAATTCATAGTATAACTACTAACCTACTTATCGAAACTGAAGGAGCCTCTGATATCACTCTCCGAAACGTCGTCTGTGGAGAACTCTTGAAGCTCATTGAACTTCCACGCTTTAACCGTTCCTTCATGAAATATTCTTCGTATTGTACTTAAAAGTTTTCATTTTAATTAAAGCACAAAATTGCAAACATGTTATTTTTTTAAAATTATTTATTATTACTTGACTTAATTATATATTTATATATATATATATATATATATATATATATATATATATATATATATATATATATATATATATATATATATATATATATATATATATATATATATATATATATATATATATATATATATATATATATATATATATATATATATATATATATATATATATATATATATAATCTTGAAATTAAATATAAAACTTCCTTTCCTTTTAAAAAAACTTAAATTGCTTGAATTCTACGTTGGTGTTGGTTGACTTTATATAAGTAAATTTGAAATTCAATAATTGGCCCAAAGATAAGTCGAAGTAATATTTTTTTTTTTTTTTTTTTTTTTTTTTTTTTTTTTTTTTTTTTTTTTTTTTTTTTTTTTTTTTTTTTTTTTTTTTTTTTTTTTTTTTTTTTTTTTAATTTTTTTTTTTTTTTTCTATGATCTGAAATTTTTTGATAAGGTCATGATCTCTTTTCTAAGTTTTCTATTGTGAAGTTCTTAAATTTCTATTGTGTAATTCGTTAATTCTTAAACAATAAAATGAGATTTAAGTGAATAAATTATGTCTAGTGAAACGGTTGCGTATATTTCGTAAAATAGCTTGTGCACAGGTGTCGATCGAAATTTTTGTTGCTTGTGATACGATATTTATTTGAATTTCACGGAAACTAACAAAGCCTGAATTATCGAAGAATAGAAGTACTTTTTTTCGAATCTTGGTAGAAGCAACAAAATTTTCTTCAAAGACCAACAAGCTTCTAGAAAACTTAAAAGGCATGTTACTTATTTCTTTTTTTTTTTTTTTTTTTTTTTTTTTTTTTTTTCTTGAACTAATTGTTAATTTTGGGAAAAATTTTGTATATCATTTCGGTTTTCAATTTAATACTTTCATTTTGAAAATCATTACTTTCGAATTTAAAATTGCATATGTTAAAGGTTAGTTGCTCTTGTTGCCCTAATCGTTCGAACGTCGAACTTACGTTTGACAATATATATATTTTACATGTACTCACTTGCGAAAATTATATATTCGCATCCAAACTTTCTAAAATTCAGCGTCCGCATCCGCATCCGCACTTGACGAAAATTTTATATCAGCATCCGCAAATGAGAAAATATGATATGCGATCCATAACTAATTATATATATATATATATATATATATATATATATATATATATATATATATATATATATATATATATATATATATATATATATATATATATATATATATATATATATATATATATATATATATATATATATATATATATATATATATATATATATATATATATATATATATATATTCCATACAGAGATGAAATTTATGAAAATACTTTTCAATTTTAATTTATTCCCAAAGTTCCAAGTGGAAAAAAGTATTAACGAGTATCTCACTAATATCTTCAAAACCACCCTTAATATACTTAAAACTTCCGAATATAGGATCACTTACATCACAACTTAATATAAATATTCTTACTATAATTGAAACTACATTCCCTCACTGCCAGTTCATTCTTATAAATTATAACTCCCTCTCAATCTAAAGCTTCTTCAGACACAAAGAGTCTCACTCAATGCTTCTCAGATCCTCATTAATTTATTTTTTTAAGTGTGCCAGCTGTAATGCGGCGTATGCAGGCCAAACTGGTCAACAATTAAAAGTGAGGATTGATAAACATAGAGGAGTTTCCTTTAGTACGGACCTTCCTCTTTGATCTCCTGCACACTCTGTCATAAAAGACCATAAATACCCACCCTCTTTCTTCTTCTAATTTCTCTATTCTTCAACATGCATCTCCCTTCTTGATCGTAAAATTTTGAAGTTTTAAATATAAAAACTCATAGCCCATCTTAAAATGATCAAGCTTCTTCTATTGTCCTTTTTCACTCTATAATGAAGAACTTTTTCCCAAAATAGTCCAGCCTTTTTATTTTTATTTATGTTACTTCAGTATTAATGTTATTACTTTATTTTTTTATTATTTTATTGCAATTATTAGTATTTTAAATATAATATAGATAGTTAATGAATTTATATTTTGATTGTATTTTAAAATAAAAATTTGTAAAATTTAGTTTGTTCTGAAGACGGATCGACCGAGATACGGTGTGAAACGTTCACAGTGTATTAAATGAGTATGTGAAAACCCTTAGTATTAGCTTTGATCTTTCAAATTAGATTAAGGTTCACTAGGAAAGAAGCTATCTCAACTTTATATATATATATATATATATATATATATATATATATATATATATATATATATATATATATATATATATATATATATATATATATATATATATATATATATATATATATATATATATATATATATATATATATATATATATATATATATATATAGTGATGGCATACGCATTCGCATCCTCATCAAAACTGACATCCGCATCCGCACTTTTGAAAAATTCAACATCCGCATTCCGCACTTTCGAAAATTCCACATCCGTATCTGCACTTGACGATAATTCTATATCCCCATCCGCAAATGATATCCGATCCATCACTAATATATATATATATATATATATATATATATATATATATATATATATATATATATATATATATATATATATATATATATATATATATATATATATATATATATATATATATATATATATATATATATATATATATATATATATATATATATATATATATATATATATACACCTCTGAAGGGCAAAGGCCGGAGGTTTACTAAAATTTCCACCAGAGTTTGGGAGAAAATTGGAAACTTGTTCAGATTAAAACCTGATATATATATATATATATATATATATATATATATATATATATATATATATATATATATATATATATATATATATATATATATATATATATATATATATATATATATATATATATATATATATATATATATATATATATACTATATATTTATTAACTGCTAGTGATGCTATAATTTCGAGGAATCGAACCCGGGCCCAAAAGATGGAAGTCCGTTGTGTTGACTACTACTCCACTGATGGTTCAAAAGGAAATAATCCAGAACTTCTACTGACATATCTCGCCTAGTGAAAAGTCCCTTCAATATTTTCCCGACCACAACTATATATATATGTGGTCGAGGAAATATTGAAGGGATATATATATATATATATATATATATATATATATATATATATATATATATATATATATATATATATATATATATATATATATATATATATATATATATATATATATATATATATATATATATATATATATATATATATATATATATATATACCTTCATTATGAAAATTTGAAAGATTATTTGACGAATATGTAAGTGTATTTGTATATTTGCATTTTCTCGGTTCTTAAAGTACTTATTTGGAATACGTTGTCCTTACAAAGAGAATGACGATGTGAATTTTAAGGTCAAAATATTTACAAACTTATGTAGAGATTTAGGTCCTCGAACCATTGACCCTTGGGCAAGTGAGCAGAAAATTGAATAAACAAATGAAAATAGGATAAAAAAACCAACTTGTTTTTTAGCAAGTTAATTTAGCGCCATCTGGTGGCGAAACTTTTAGCATTGATGCTATTATATAAGAGACTGTTTACGAGAAAGGGAAAAGAAGTATCAAACCTGTTCAAGGATTATTATTATTATTATTATTATTATTATTATTATTATTGTTGTTGTTGTTGTTGTTGTTGTTGTTGTTGTTGTTATTATTATTATTATTAATAAAAGGCAGAGAAAGAAATTCTTTTACCTCAAAATAAAGGTTCAGTATGAGGATTGATCTTATAATTTTAAACTTATGAAGCCGAAGTTGGAACCTAATATTTTAAAATGGGGGAGAAGGAGTTGGAGTTTGAGCCAAAAAATCGAATATGCAACTCTTGTTACAGCCTACAATGAAATATACAAATAAATAAATATACTGTTAGTAACGTATTTGAAGAATTGACAAATCGGTCTTTCGTTGATGAGGATGTGATACGCATCACTTATATATATATATATATATATATATATATATATATATATATATATATATATATATATATATATATATATATATATATATATATATATATATATATATATATATATATATATATATATATATATATATATATATATATATATATATATATATATATATATATAGCTCGTGATCTTTTCTTGGAACGATCACATTATTTCTCTTCCGATACAAACTTCAAAGAGTTGGGTGTTATGAGATGTCCTCAGAATTTCTTCACGCCATTCCAGGTATTTGCTCTTTATAGAGCTGTTGTTCGCCCTTGTATGGAGTATTC
Source organism: Armadillidium nasatum (assembly GCA_009176605.1). Classification (NCBI taxonomy): domain Eukaryota; kingdom Metazoa; phylum Arthropoda; class Malacostraca; order Isopoda; family Armadillidiidae; genus Armadillidium; species Armadillidium nasatum. Next base: position 129,113 of record SEYY01020337.1, read on the forward strand.
CTCACACATCTGGGGAGGTTTCATTCGTAGAGTTTTCCTTGAAAAGGTGAAGTCTAGGGCTTTTGTCTTATTAACTGTTTCGCTCTCTAACTCTCTGCAGTCTCTTTCTACCAGTCTAATTGTTGTCTCTCTCTCTCTATTCTATCACCATTACAACGGACACTGCTCTTCAGAACTCTTCCGTCCCATAACTCTTCTATTAAGAAGGGCTTGTCCAACACGCCTTTCTACAGAGTCTCATCCTTTCTTTGTTAAACTCTGTGACTCCAGAAGTAACCTCAATGCTCAATATTTTATGTACTTTATTCTTAAAGTTTGGAACATACTCCCTTTTTATCTAGTTTTCCAACTTCCTTTGACTTGCACACCTTAAAAATCTGTCTGAGGACATGTCGGCCTTTAATTTTGAAATTCTCTTATCTCTGGTGGAAAATAGTAGGTCTCTTACCTTTTCCCACAAATGGATATATATATATATATATATATATATATATATATATATATATATATATATATATATATATATATATATATATATATATATATATATATATATATATATATATATATATATATATATATATATATATACGTGTGTGCGAGTGCTTGTGTATTTGTGTGCATGTGTGTATCAAAATGACAATGGTGAGATTTTATGATCGAAGAATTGCCTCTCAAATTCCTTTCAATGTAAAATTTGAAAGACAATTGAGCGACATGCGAGGATTGGAAAAATCTTTGTTAGAGCGACATTTGACAGACATTGGATGGAAAACATAAAAACCGTTCCATTTTTTTTTTAATACTTTAAAGTTTCCACCAAATTCTGAATTGCCTTTATAACGCCGTTCTAAAAAATTAAAAACAAGAAATTTCACATAGCCTGTCTATTTCTTTTCTAAAGAAAGGTTTCACAAAGTTTAATTTTTTATATTATATATATATATTATATATATATATATATATATATATATATATATATATATATATATATATATATATATATATATATATATATATATATATATATATATATATACACATACACCGTATCCCGCATAATGCAGGGTGGCGTCAACTGCAGGAAAATTCCTGCAGTCGTACATGGGAAGACAAAAAAAAACTGGTTAAAAGGAATCCCAGACCCTAGAACCATTATTTATATATATATATATATATATATATATATATATATATATATATATATATATATATATATATATATATATATATATATATATATATATATATATATATATTGAAAGAAGTAAAGGTCTCTTCTATAACGAACCTTAATTCACACAGTCCCAAGAACTACATATTTGTAGTGAACAGCGTGAATGCCTTGACTGCTGAGGACCATCGTACTTCCAAAAAGGTTGAGAGTTTTGTCAAGTGTGGTATGGGTGTTGGAAAGTTTACCAAATTGATAATTCTTGACCAAGGACTGTCCAGAAAACCTTTATTTACGAGCTAGAGTTATAGTTCTTTAAACTTTGAAAGTTTTTTTTTTTTTTTTAACAGATTACCACCGCTCACGAGCCAAGCCCTTTTCAAGTAGGGGCAGAAATAAAACTTAAAAGAGAAACCCACCCATTCTCCATTAAAGCAAATCTCTTAGGTGGACGAAGACAGAAGCCTTAAAGAGAGGAAGATTAAATACAGCAGGAAAAACATGATGTCAGAGAGTTCCACAGAACAGAAGTGGCTGGAAAGAAGGAGGAACCACAACGGACAAGCCTGGGGTTTACCAAATTCAGGCAATATTCATGCGAAAGTATGGCTCCCCTTGTGCTAAGAGAGCGACGCAATGGTAGTGGAATGCGAAAGGTCAGTTCCCTCGAGCACCTGCCATTGTGGCATCTATAGGAAAGAGAGAGTGCACCAACGTCATGTCGCAGAGACAGAGAGTCAAGTGAGTTTGAAAGGAGCGGACAGTTTATTAATCTCTTAGCCTTAGATTCAGCCCTATCCAAAAGAGAGGTGGAACCGGAGTTCCCCCAAATGTGAGAACAGTATTCCATACAAGGGTGAATAAAAAAAATAAAATATATAAAATTGGAGCAATTGTTTATGTTTAGACCAAGAATTTTAATGTTTACAGGTAAGACGGGAGAGCAGTCGAAGGAGACAGGAAAGTTGGTAAGTGTTTTCGAGAGGGAGATGTGAAGAAGATGAGTTTTTAAAGAGTTGAATTTCGCAAAGTTGAAGCGATCCCACCGAGAAATCCCGTCCAAATCGGCAAGAATGGAGTCAGAAATTTGAAGACGAAGAGCAACTCTAGAAGAAGAGGGAGCAGATTTGAAATGAGTGGAAGAATGGAGAATTGAGTCATTGGCATAAGAATGAACAGAGTTAGAAGTGTAACTGAGAAGGTCTTTGATGAAAAGTAAGAATAAAGTTGGAAATAGAACAGAATGCTGAGGAACACCACAATTGACAGAAAAGGAGGAAGAGGTCGCTCCATCAACAAGTGTCGATATGGAACGATCTGAGAGAAAACTAGACATAAGTAAACAAAGAGAAGGAGGAAACCCAAAAAAGGGAGCTTGGAGAGTAGTGATGCATGCCACACCCTGTCAAAAGCCTTCTAAATGTCAAGTGCAACCACATAAACTCCCTATTATCCCTAAGAGCAGAAGACCATAAATCAGTAAGGTAGAAAAGTATGTTACCAGTAGACTTCGAACGTCGAAAGCCATACTGATGATCTGAAAGAAGGGAGTGAGACTCCAGATGATCCAAGAAATTATATATATATATATATATATATATATATATATATATATATATATATATATATATATATATATATATATATATATATATATATATATATATATATATATATATATATATATATATATATATATATATATATATATATATATATTAAAAAAAAAAAAAAAAAAAAAAAAAAAAAAAAAAAAAAAAAAAAAAAAAAAAAAAAATATATATAAATATAATATATATATATATATATATATATATATATATATATATATATATATATATATATATATATATATATATATATATATATATATATATATATATATATATATATATATATATATATATATATAATATAATTAATTTTTTTTTTTAAATTAATTTTCAATAAAAAAATATGAACAAATTAATGAATAAATAAATAAACAGTTGAAATTAATTCCATTTATGGAGAGATTTTGACCTTGAAATATAAAAAATTGAAAAGAAAGACAATTTCTTAGTCTTAAAATCATCTTTTTGAGTTAGATTCTAAAGAACATTGCATGGGTGTGTGTAATATATATATATATATATATATATATATATATATATATATATATATATATATATATATATATATATATATATATATATATATATATATATATATATATATATATATATATATATATATATATATATGATCAATTGCATTTTCTGTACTCTCCAGGGATGTAATAAAATTTGTATATACATGTGATTTTTAATGGCTGATTGTAAAAAATATATTTTTTTCCGAGAAATTAATATTTAGACTTTAGAGGTAGGTTGTCTGGCTAGGTTAGGTTTGGTTTAGATACGTTAGGTCTAGGTTAGGTTAGGTTTGATTAGGAACTAACATTTAATTTTGTATGCTTTAAAAATTAAATTAGAAGAACTCGCACACTTTTCAGTGTCATTTCTCAATATTTATTTTAAAATTATCTTGACAGCTGATTCGAACCATTTCATATACTTTTCATAAAAAATTGGCTGATGTCGCTATTACTGATAAGATTCTCCATAAACAATTTCGTTGTTAATATAATTATAACCTAATATATATGATTAAAAATTAATTTCGTGTAAAAAAAATTATATTTTCATAATCAGCGATTAAAATTACTCATGAATGAAAAGATTATTAAATTTCTGAACAATCCTGAAAACAAAAATAACCAATATATATATATATATATATATATATATATATATATATATATATATATATATATATATATATATATATATATATATATATATATATATATATATATATATATATATATATATATATATATATATATATATATATATATATATATATATATATATATATATATATATATATATATATATATATATATATATATATATATATATATATATATATATATATATATATATATATATATATATATATATATATATATATATATATATATATATATATATATATATATATATATATATATATATATATAGGTATATATGGTTCAGATGTCATTTGGAGTAAGACGTGTTAAAAAGAGAAGAAACAGTAAGATTTTGGAAGGAAAACACCAAGAAAGAGAAGAAAGATGGTAATCTGAAGAGTAAAAAATAAACTCTCAGAAGAAACATGATTTAGAGAAGAAGGTTATGAGTGAGAAGAAGAGCATCAATATTCAAGCCAGGATGAATTTATGAATAGTAAAATTTAATTTAAATAAGGAAAAAAAATTCATGTGAAGCAACAAAAGTAAAATACGATGTACTGTTTTGGAATTAATACAAAGAAAATTAAATATTTACAAATTTCAACTTGAATATTGATTATTTTGAACGTGACTCAATATGACATCAGAATCATAAACAAGACTTTTCAATAAGTTGATAGGGTTGGGAAGACCTATCAGCTGTTTGCCCTTTCCCATGTGCCTTCAGCATTATTTGGAGGTTGTGGCGACAGGCCTAGCAAGCCGGCTACATAAAAAGACACAACACTCGAGAAACCAATGCTACACCTCGGACAAGACAGAATCAAAGAGATTTTGGAGGAGTAGCATCCGACAGGAGCCAGCCTACCGATTTGGACGGTGATGATGATGATGATGATGATGATGATGATGATGATGATATATATATATATATATATATATATATATATATATATATATATATATATATATATATATATATATATATATATATATATATATATATATATATATATATATATATATATATATATATATATAATAGGAAGAAGGAAAGTTTTATTAATTATTATGTAAAAGGATGAAGATTTTTAATAACTAAATTCTTCTTACGTGTAGTTTCAAACTGAAAATATTCTCATTTAAATGAAGGTTTTTCCTTTACCGCCACATTTGAGTTCAAACCTTTCCAAAAGGAAGTTCAGTGTGTGTGTGTGTTTGTGTTTGTGTTTAGATTTTTTTTTTTTTTTTTTTTTTTTTTTTTTGTGAAATAAAACATTTTTCTCTTAAACGTTTCTGATATTCAATAAATTTTTATGAAGTAACTAAACTAAGACCTTCACCCCAAGAGGGCTGCAGTGTTCTTTTTAGAATTTTAATTATATATATATATATATATATATATATATATATATATATATATATATATATATATATATATATATATATATATATATATATATATATATATATATATATATATATATATATATATATATATATATATATATATATATATATATATATATATATATATATATATATATATATATATATATATATATATATATAGGTCTAGCAGGTATTTGTAAAATAATGTATATTTCTGTATTTCAGAACTTCTTGTCTTAACTGCATATTATTTTGTTTTTAAACAGCCGCATAAATTTTCCTGATTAGTTTTGTCTTGTTCTTTGATACCGAATGTTTGCAAAATTTTATCATAAAAAAATAAATTTGATTCTACATGTGAAACCCTCTCACCCTCTTCCTCTTGAGACACTAATGTTTCAGCTACTTTCTTTTTTGTCACCCCAACGTATTGGAAGCTGTTTACAGATTACCACTGCTTGTGAGCACAACACTATTCAAGGAGGGAGCAGTGAAAAAAACAGAAGAGAACTAATCCAAGCTCCAACTTAATGCAAATCCCTCATGCAGGGTAGAGTTCAAGCTTAAAAAGTGCAAAAGATTTAATACGGTGTAGTTGAAAAAACAGAAGGAGATATGAAATTCTTAAGAGCAGAGAGGCTGGAAAGAAGGATGCACTACACGAATACGCCTGGAGTTACCAGTTTCAGTCCAAAACTAGTGCGAAAATAAATCACCCTTGAGTTACAAGGCACCGCAAAGAGATGGAATTCGAGTGGGAAATTCATTCGTGCACATGCCGTTTTAGTATCTTGAGAAAAGAAATAATGCGCCAACATCATGTAGCAGAGAAGGAGAGTCAAGAGATTTAAAAAGAGGGGGACAGTTTATTAACCTTATTGCCTTAGACTCAGTCAAATTTAAGAAAAAATAGATGAGACTAAAGCCCTCCTCTTTCTCAGATGTGAGAACAGTACTCCAAGGACGGATAATACCCTTGTATAATTGGAATAAATGTGTTGAAGGAGAAAATTCACCCAGACTAAAAATGAATTTCAAATTTTTTTTACTACATTAGTAACTGCTGTGATATGAGATTTTCAAGATAATGATATGTTCAAATCATAAATTATACTGACGTAAAGACAGCAAAAAATACAAAGTTTTCCCTGTTAGTAATAACAATCATTCTGAGAAGATGCCATCAAAACTATCACCACTGCTTCAAGACATAGCTCAAAGTGGCATTTCAGGCCACAGACAAGCTGGTTTTAGGTTACGAATTGAACAGTAATACGTGAATCAACGAAGTTCCTTTCTGAATTTTCAAGCAAATGAAATTTATCACCCAGTGACGTTGACGTGTCAATATCTAAAGAAAATATGACAATAAAGAAGCTTCAAATGAACATTGAAAAACAATCCTATTGAAATATAAAAAAATATCTACAGCCGCGGATTACTATCCTGAAAGTTGTATATTCTCCCAGAAGACGAGCTTCCTTACAGCATAAAGGAAAACGATAACCAGTCTGCTTAGTTAGCTAGGAACTAGAGACGCACCCTGAGGATTCTGGAAGAAACAGGTTTCTGTCGAGTAAGTTTCCTATACAGTATATACTAGATGGTATTCATAATTAACCTAGCAAAGGACCTGACATTTCCCACCCGAAGAACCACCAGAAAGTGGTATCCTACGCTCATACTTTAAATATAAAATCTTACAATACTGAAGAGTTATGGTGGGGCTAGAATTTTGCGGTAGAATCTTATAAGATTTATGTATGCATCTACTTCCCTCTCTTTTACATCTTTTGCCGAGGTCTAGTGGCCTCAGTTTCACTAAAGAAGAATTAATATATAGAGATCATACATAGCTTTACAGTATGTTATCTTCTCTCCAAACATATAGTGAAATTATTTTTTTTTTTCGTGTGTATGTGTGTGTGTGTGTGGAAAATCAGGTATTCGTGAACAAAAGCTCGTTCCTATTAGGAAATAAATATTTATTTAAAATGGAAATCATTTCATAAAAGCTCTATTTTGAATAAAAAGAAATAAAAACATTGAGAGGTGCTTAATTGAACTGTTTTTGGCTGAACCTGAAATGATCCCCATTTTATATAAATATTTATTTCCAGCCTAATAGGAACGAACTTTTGTTCACGACTGTACTTATAAGCAACTATAATATATATATATATATATATATATATATATATATATATATATATATATATATATATATATATATATATATATATATATATATATATATATATATATATATATATATATATATATATATAGTAATGGGCGAATCCGAATTCGGATTCGAAGATTTTTTCATGGATTCGGATTCGGATTCGGATTCGAGAATTCTAAAACTTGCTGGATTCGGATTCGAATCCTTTCATTTGCAGTAGCATCAAATCTAAATAACGTTCACTTTAGTATGTGAACTTTTTTTCAAGTAAATTTATGTAATCATGCATGTCACATGTCACAAAATCATTGTTGTATCTTAAGAAACAAAATTTAGGGACTTACTATTCAAGTTTCTGCAAAAAAATAAATAAAAAAAATAGATGAATAAAGAAATAAATAAATAAAAAAATAAAAAAAATTGTTGAAGGGAAAGAATACAGAATATAAGCCTCTATGACTGAGAAAAGCATCTCGGTTATGCGATCAGTACATATTCTGAAGGACCTCTCTCAGGGACGCAATAATCGTTCTTTTATTTAAAACACGATAAAGTATTTGGGAGCAAACAACATAAGAACCCATCTGCCCATTGAAAAACATTATTTCTAGAGCAAAGTTGCGTCAACTGACTAATGGGACGATGGTAAGGGCAGTAATTCTGAAAGGTGCAGCCAGAAAAGTGAAAGAGTAATTTGAAAGTTGCTGTAAAAAAAGCACTAAAGTGTGCCGAAGACTATATGCTGCAGAGATATGGAAATTAATATATTGTATTACATAGTTAATTAATCGCTGGCCACTGTGTCAGAATGTTAAGAAAATTAAGGATGTTGTATCCAAAATCTTAGTCTGTAGTATCGTGAAGTACGAAATAGAGTAGTTCGGTAATACCAACCACACTGATGTTAAAATAAAGAATACCAACCCTGTATGGGCATATTCACAAAAACATTAAGGCGGAATAAATTTTAATAGCTACAAGCATATTCTGCGATTATCTCTTCTATTTTCTCTGAAATCTTCATTTTAATGATTTTAATGTCCACCACAGCCAGTGTCTTTTCGTTAGTTATTATCAAGATACAGTCGGTAAATTGCCTTCCATTTCTCTATCCATAAAAACTTTGAGCTGATTTACAACTCCTCTATCGTATTTCCGAATTACTTAGGGATGAACCCTCTATTCTATACCTTTTCTTAATATCACCTTCTTATATCTGCATCCTCTTCAGTTTCTTTTAGTCTTCTGCAAGAAAGACTTCAGCCTACTGCGAAACGTCTTTTACACTTCGGTACAAAAAACTGGTTGGATCTTTTGGGGCCATTCTTCTTTGATTTCCCTTGGAATGATCATTGCTTTTGCGGAAGGGGTCCTTCTGAGTGCGCAGAGCTCATGCCGAGATGATTCTCTCAGGCATGGAGTCGCATTTCATATTATTTCTTTTCAACTACACCTAACAGACCTTGGCTTAACTCTGTTTTTGTGTTATATTGCATGGTAGCGGGGATGCTGCCTTCAGGAATTATTGCCGTCATCAAAATCCACAAGCTTATGCAACTTATATTTCATCCCTGAATCTGGCAAAATCTATAATCCGTAACATTAAAAAAAATTTTATTCGAAGAAAATGCCCTTTCTGACGCCCTTCTGGCATTTTGGTCAAAATGTCAACACTCTTTTGCATCTTCCACTTACTTTCCTATATAATTTTCTGACGGCCTTCTACTAAAGCTGAACTCGCTCACACCTTAACCCTTAATTCCCATCCAAAATTTACGCAAATCATTTAATTTCATCTAAAGGCATTATTAAGATAAGATAGAATAATGGTACAGTCGCCAACAGAACTTCGTTCCTATTAGGCTGGAAATAAGTATTTATATAAAATGGAGATCATTTCATAAAAGCTCTATTTTGAATAAAAAGAAAATAAAAACATTCAGCGGGGCTTAATTGAACTGTTATTGGCTGAACCTGAAATGATCTCCATTTTATATAAATATTTATTTCCAGCTTAATAGGAACGAACTTCTGTTGACGACTGTACATTCAAGCAACTTTCAATGTGATTCATCAGCTGATATAAAACTATCAAGTTTTTTTTTTTTTTTTTTCTGTGGACGATGATTTGAGTGACGCCACTATCATCATCATAAGGTGTTCCATGGTCAAGATACTTTGAAAATCCTATAGATTCTACAAGTGTAGTGTTTCAAGAATCATATTCCATTCAGCAAAATTCTGCTAGATGCAGCGAAAATTTAAGATAGAAATTTAAACTTTAATTTTCGCTGGAGCAATCTTGAATGGTTACTAATGAAAGCAAAAATGTAGGATTTAGACCAAAGTTTACCCTATAATATGGTAAACTTTGGTTAGACCAAGTCACCAAGGCCTTTCTTTAGAATACTTTTGTAAACAGTACGCCTTACTCAAATAGATTTCGGTTCAAATTATTATACGGGTAATTATTTTAGGATTTTAAGATCATTTTGTTTGAATGAAGCAATTATTATCAATTATTTCGAATTCATTTACAGCTAATGCTTGAATGATTGTTGCCAAAGTCTTTTAAAAATCTTTGTTTGACGCATAGTTATATTATTTTCTTATCTATAGTCTTTTCGATATTGATTACATCAAATAATTGCTTAAGTTAATTATGATTAAATTAGATTTTAATATATATTTGCATTTGTTTATTAGAGCGGCTGATTTTTGTTTACAACGAGGCGTTCCACAAAAATTAAGGTCCTTTAAGATTTTCGCTGAAGTTTCGTTTAAGTGATATCAATAATTATTTTCGTGGAACATACCATAAAGAACTATTGGTTACGTCATAATTTGCTGTAAGCAAAATGCTTGAAGTTTTTTTAGGATTTCAATACTTATTTTTTACATACTTTGCCTATACTGATAACGAAACAAAAATAAACAAATATTTTTTTCAAAAGTTGCAGGGTAATAAAAATTAAAAATGAATATTCTTCTTCTTTAATTTGCTATTATCATACATAAAATAGTTAATTTTTGCTATACGTTTTCAATAGTATGGTATACCAGGTTAATTAATTACATTTCTTCCCCCAAGTCTTTCGTTGCTTTGGTGTGAATTTTTAATTTTGTGTAGTGGATCTAAATATTTATGTGATATGAGAAAATAGAGACGAAAACCTCTGGCCAGTCCTTGTTAAAAAGAATTGTCAATCAAGACATATTATGATTGTGCTGTATATATACAGGACATATATATATGGCCTACTGCCATATTACACCACACATACTCATATTATATATATATATATATATATATATATATATATATATATATATATATATATATATATAATATATATATATATATATATATATATTTTTGGTAATTGTAGCGTTCACGGGAGTGGATTTTTTCGTACGAGACAAGGTTGCTGAAAATACCTACATACCTACGGGTTGCTAGTTCGATTGAAACTACTTATTCACGCATTGAGAGTTCAACTGAAACTGATACGACGTGCCTTTTTTTTTTTTTTTCTTCTCAGCGTAACTACAAAAAGGAAATGATATGTTTGCTTATTTTTTTGGTTAATCGACGAACGCCAAATTATTTTGTAAGAAAAAAAAATTTAAAAAAAAAAGTTTAAAAATAATATTATATATATTATAAAACTCTCTCACGTGCCTTCGTTGGTGAGGCCGCTCTCAAAAAAAAAAAAAAAAATCTTTCAATGTTTTGACGAGTTGCTATATTTTAAAATATGTTGAAGCTAAAAATGGAAATAATAGTTAAAATTTACAAGAATTTTGCATGATGCGGGATATGGGGTAATGTGTAATAATAATAATAATAATAATAATAATAATAATATATATATATATATATATATATATATATATATATATATATATATATATATATATATATATATATATATATATATATATGAGAGAGAGAGAGGAATGAAGGGAAAATTTATCACCATCACTCACGGGTCGGGGGTACGGGGGGCAACCCCCCCGTAGATAAATGATCGTGTGCCATGCATTTACGATTTCATTGCTGTACTGCAATAATGCATATTTTTATAATACAAGTTGCAAATGCATGGCACACGAGCGTTTGTCTACAGGGGGCTCTGCCCCCGTACCCCCGACCCGTGAGTGGTGGTGAAAATTTTCACTTATACTTCTATCTCTACATATTATTATTATTATTATTATTAGTATTTTTATTATTTTTATTATTATTATTTTTATTATTATAATTATTATTTTATTTTTATTTTTATATATATATATATATATATATAATATATTATATATATTATATATATATAATATATATATATATATATAGGTAAAGGTGGAGATTGTTTCTGAGTTTCGATTGTTAAAAAATATCGAAAATCGAAAATATCGGAGAAGCCTATCGTAAACAAGAGAGTTGCCAGAGGTAGTATTACTATACACACAATTATTATTACTTACTTTTCTAGCAGAACCTAATTCGACTTATCATAACCTGAACTACCGAAATTGCCGTAAAAAGAGGCCTAACCTACACAAGAATTTGCCGTAAAAGAGACCTAACGTACACAAGAACGTTTGCACGACATAGTAGCCTAAGGCTAATCATAGGCAGAAAAATATCGATTATAAAAAAATACATAAAAAAAATATAATATAAAAAAATATCGAAACTCAAAAAATTTTATATATATATATATATATATATATATATATATATAATATATATATATATATATATATATATATATATATATATATATATTATATTTTTATATTTTTTTTTTTTTTTTTTTTAACGCCAATGATCCAGCAACCTTGTCGTATCACAAATTCTTAGGCTATGTTGTTAGTTTCAAATTCCTACGCGTAGGTATATTAGCAACCTTGTCTCGTACGAAAAAATCCACTCCCGTGAACGCTACAATTACCATATATATATAGCTTACATGTTACAGAAATCTGTCCCTATCTTGGTTGAAAGTGTGAAAAAAATACAAACTTCTCAGTAAAAGTTGAACCACTCAATCACTGTAGTTTTGCTAACACTAACACAATTTGACACCTGTTTTGATATTTCACATTTTACTTTACATTTATCACATTGTTTTTCACTAAGAACTAATTTAAAATGTTGCAAAAATGCAAGAAGACACCAATCTGTAGAACAAATTAAACTTATGTCTTGAAGATTCATCTTAAATGAGCTCTCACAATGTAATGGAAAATTCAACTAATCAACTTTAATTTTAAAAATTACGATATAAATGATATCGATTAAAATTGAAATTTCAAAATATCAATATATAAGGTCAGAAAGCTTCTTAACCTAAGCCATGATCTTCATTACTCCTTTCGGTTTAAAAGATGCCCCTACCAGCAGCAGTTATTTGATACTAGAGATGGCCTTAGAGCAACCAACTTCTGATCTTTGTCATATTTCAAATTGTGACAGAGAAAACATGGTTGTTTTTAATGCCTCAGAAACTCAGTTCCTCCATCTCTACTTGACAAAACTTTCCACACAACTGTGATGTCTTCAAAAAAAACGAAAAACAATTCAAACCATCATCTCTCCTTAATATTCTCATTGTTTATTTCTCTCAGCATCTTTCTTGGAAGGATCAATTATTTCTCTTTTTAAACAAGCTTCTAAGAGATTGAGTGTTCTGAGTCGCCTTCAGAATTTCTTCACCCCACCCCAGTTGCTTTCTCTTTATAGGAGTGTTGTTCATTCCTGTATGGAGCACGCCTCACACATTTTGGGTGGTTCCTCAAATACAGCTCTCCTAGAGAAGGTGGAGTTTAGTTCTTTCCAATTTATCAACAATCCCACTCACAAATTCTCTCCTGTCTCTTTCTTCCCATCGAATTATTGCTTCACTTTCTCTATTTAATCACTATTACAATGGACACTGCTCTTCTGAACTCTCATTGCATACCTCCTCCATTGATAATGCCTTATGCGACATGCCTTTATACTTAGTCTCATCCTTTCTCTCTGACCCTAGAACTTAACCGCTATGCCAATCTTACACATACTCTACTGGTAAAGTTTAGAACAAACTCCCTTTATTGGGACATGTTGGCCTTTAATTTGACCAGCTTTTTTATAAAATGAGAATAAAATGTAAGGTTTGTAAGAAGTGTGAATTAATAAGAAAAATGTAATGTATAGAAATCCAAATATATTAAAATCAATAGATTACTATTGCACTTGTAACAATTTTTTTTAATAATTTTTTTCAGATGGTTATAAATAAAGTTTTATAAATGAAAAGTATCAGCCTTAGTGATTAAAATCATCATCTTGAAATACAGAAAATATAGAATTTGCTAAAGGTTTGATATAAATGGCTGATTAACATTTGAATTAGTAAATAGAAAATTAATGCGAAAGTATTTTTTTTTTTTTTTTGAAATCTCAAAATATTTATTTTGGAATTTTTGTGTTGTAAAATAGCTTCAAAGAAATCAGAGGTAGGTACCATATTTTTAGTTTTTAAATTTTTTTGTGTTGAATAATACATACTGTACTACATAAGAAGTTGTAACTGAGGTTTCACTGTATTTTAAATGTTAGACGGTAGGTTTAGAAAACCTTATTATTTTAAAATTGAAATTTAACAATATAGCAATTGATTTAACTTTTATATTACAAAGTACTGAAATTTATTTTCAATGGTGCTTATATGGAATGTTTCTACACACTTCGCATTTGCATTTGGTTGGGAAATAAAATGTGATCAATGAACCATTTGATATTTAATTGGGAGACAAAGACTTTCAAAGCATTTTTGTATTGTGTTTGACTAAATCTTAATAGACTCAGATGGATTCTTACTGTACTTATATTTAGATTTATTGTTTTAATTTAAAGATACAATAAAGCAAGGTTGTATTATTGCAGTTAATTGGTATACAGTACACTTAATAATTTTATATGAAGGTTAAGTCGTCGCTGTTAAATCAAACTGGCATATGTGCAAAAATTGAGTTTTTGAGTTGTTGGTGTCAAAAAATTGTTTTTTTCCCTATCTATTTTTATGTCGAACCAGCATATTGTATAGTTGAATAAAAATCTGTCAGATGGCATTGGGCCTGTATGCATTTATGCGGGAATAGCTATTTTGTTTATCAGAAGACAGATCTATTGCGCTCAGGTGAAAAATATGCATTTTTGCTGGTTTGATTTCACAGCGATGAAGGGTGAATATATTTAGTAAAAACCTATTTAGAAAATTGCGATTCACTAGAATCCAAAACCATAACTGAGGAGTGTGAATGTATACCTTCCATAAAATATTTCTTTTTAAAAAATATAAATTACAATTGAAAATATAATTTATATTTTTTGAATGTAAATTATATCCAAAATGTTTCCTTATGAAATTTTTCATTCTTTTGATTGTTAATGTATTGTAATTTATTTTTCAAATAAATTTACTTGGTTTCATTCATTTAAAAGACTCATTTAAGATAAGATCCATAATCATAGATGTTAATGATGAATTAGTTATATATATATATATATATATATATATATATATATATATATATATTATATATTATATATATATATATATATATATATATATATATATATATATATATATATATATATATATACCCACAAACACACAAAACACCATTAAAACTATCAAAAACTCTCCAGCAACAGGACCAGACAACATATCAAATATTCACCTAAAACACCTATCCAACCACACAACTACATACCTAACCACCATCTTCAACAAATCCATCCAACTCAACTATATCCCTCCCCAATGGAAAAAAGCATTAATCATTCCTAAACTAAAACCTGGCAAAGACCCTTCAAACCCCTCCTCATACCGCCCAATCTCCCTCTTATCCACCATCTCAAAACTTCTTGAAAAACTAATCCTAAATTCTATCCTCCAATTCATCCCACAACAAAACTTCCAACACGGTTTCAAACCCAACCACTCCACCACCACAGCACTCACCAACATCATCCAACCAATAATAAACGGACTAAACCATAATCCATATCACAAAACAATATTAATAGCAATTGATATAAACAAAGCCTTCGATACTGTCCCGAGACACAATCTAATCCATAAAATCCTTCAATCCAACATCCCAACAAATATTAAGAAATGGCTAGCCAACTTCCTATCAGGAAGATCTGCCCAAATACAACAAAACGGCCAAAAATCTCGTACCATAAACATAAGAAACGGAGTTCCCCAAGGAGCCATACTATCCCCCACACTATTTAACCTATACACAGCAGACCTCCCTCAACCCCAAACAACTCACACCCTCATTACTTCATACGCCGACGACATAACTATTGCCACCACTCACAAAACCTCACCACCGCAACAACAATCACACAAGACTACCTTAACACAACTCCAAACTTGGCTGACAGAAAACAGGATGACGGCATCCCCAAACAAATCCTCCATAACCCTCATAACAACAGACAAACACATATCCAACACCCACCCACAAGTCCTACTAAACAACACCCCCATACCCCTCAACAAAACCCAAAGATTCTCGGCCTAACATTTGACACTCACCTCACTTTCTCCAAGCACATTCAAAATACCACCTCAGCCGCAAACAGAAAACTCAACATCCTCAAAACAGTGGCCAACACAGACATACACAACAACATACAAACCTCAATTGCAATCTACAAACAATTTATACGCCCCACCATCAACTATGCCTCCCCTATCTGGCACCCATTGCTCTCCTATCAAAACTTAATGACACTCCAAATAACGCAAAATAGAGCCCTCCGCACAATCACCGGCTGCACACCCACAACCCCTCAACAACACCTACATAACGAAACCAAAGTACTACCTATAAAGAACCACCTCGAAATGATAGGCACCCAATTTTACGCAAAAACCCGTCTACCCACACACCCATGTCACAATACTCTCCTCCAACCTACCACCTACACACAGACTAAAACAACCTCCATCATCCACCGGTACCTTTTACAAACAAATCCTAAATCACATCCCCCACCTCCCCCAATACCACAATAACCAAACATATACACACTCAACTAACACATTCCTACATGATCAACAGACCACCAAACAACATCCTTAACACACCCCCTCCCGAAATAAACCCCGACTTTAACAACCTCCCAAGACACTCACAAATCTCATTAGCAAGATTGAGATGTGGGCACCACCCAAACTTACAACATTACAAACACAAATTCAAAATAAACCAGGCAGCATCTCCCACTTGTACCAGATGCGGAATGGCCCCGGAGACCGTGAATCACACTTTCTATTACACTGTCCTTCCAACTCTCGCCCCAGAATCTCCTGGGGCATCACTTCATTGAAGGATCTCTGGACGAGGCCGACTGCGGCAGGCGGCTTCATTAGCGAAGTGTGGCCACTTCAACGGGGGGTGGTCAGGGGGTGAAAAAAATAAAAAAAAAAAAAATATATATATATATATATATATATATATATATATATATATATATATATATATATATATATATATATATATATATATATATATATATATATATATATATATATATATATATATATATATATATTATTATATATGAGGGGTGTGTTGGATAGCAAATTTGCCAGATAATTGGATACTGGATTAACATTGAAGTGGATATTTGAGAGTATAGAAATTAAAGCTTTCTTCAACACTCTGTTGAAGGCTTTTATTATATCTATCATGACAACAAAAGATTTACCGAAATACCGAAGAGCGGAGGACCAAAAGTCAGAGAAAAGGGAAAGAGCATGAGAACAAGTAGAGTTAAACCAAGGTTTGTAAAGTTTAATAGAAAGGAAATATAAAATGGACATCTCTATGCCGCAGAGAATCACCTCGGTAATGCACTAAGCACACTCCGATGGACCCTTCCAATGGAAGCAATAATCATTCCAGAGAAATTAAAGAATGACTGCAAGTCTGACCAGCTTGCACACTGAAATGTCACAAACTTTTCCTCACAATTGTTGGTAGTTTTTCTTGCAAAAAAGCTTGAAAAGATAGCATAGGATACAGGGATAAGAAAGTGCTCAGAAGAATCCATAAGAGGATAGGATTGACAGTATAAAGGGAAGGATTAGAAGTTTTAAAAAAAGGTCTACGATGTCGGGTTCATTTCCCAAGATAAGTAGGGAGCAGCACCAACTGCTCAAGGTCATTTTGGATGGAGAATTTGTAGGCACATTCACTGGCTGCATCATGAAAACTAAAAAAACATTGGCAGTTGTGAACATTGAAATCATCTCGTATGATGATTTCTGAGAAAGGAGAAGAAGAAATGAGAATGTGTTCTTTTTTGGAGTTAGATAGTCAAAGAATTTAAAATAGTCAGTAGAATTAGGAGATAAATAGAGAACAAATGAATTTAGTTGTTGAATGGCAAGAGAGCTTAAGCCACAAGGTTGAAAATCAGAAGACTTCAAATTAGAGACACAAGAACAAACAAAATCGTTGCTAACATTTGCACAACAACCTCCTTTTGCTAAAAATTGAGGATAGAAACAGTTAAAAGAAACAGGAATAATAGTTTGCTATCATAATGCTCAATTACCTGAGTTTCAGTCAAGAATAATAGGTGAGGTCTAGAAGAAGAGAGGTAGTGTTCAACATCAGCAAAGTAGAAATTGGATTGAAGAACACGAATGTTGCAGAAATTAATGAAGAAAATAGACCATGCACTAGGGTAAGTTGGCTGCAGTCTTGGTGGCACCAACCCTATATCACCTATTAAAAAGTTTTGTTTGGAAATGTGACTTCAAAACAATTAGGTATT
>SEYY01020337.1:152500-160000 GCA_009176605.1 Armadillidium nasatum
TTAGAAATATTTTTTGGAGAACGTGTTACCAAAGTTGTTCTAAATGTGAACAATATATTGTCCTTATTAGAATTTTATAAATAACATTTCAATAAATTTTCCCCGACAGGATTAGCGAAACGTGTGGGAGCTCGAGTCTTAATCGCAAGTACATCAGAAGTATATGGTGACCCAGAAATACATCCACAACCAGAGTCTTACTGGGGTCATGTCAATCCTATAGGTAATATATATATATATATATATATATATATATATATATATATATATATATATATATATATATATATATATATATATATATATATATATATATATATATATATATATATATATATATATATATATATATATATATATATATGGCTTTCATATCTCAGTCTTAATTATTTGTATGTATAGTAGATTATTTTTATTCCACGAATGACATTGTTCAGCATCTTAGAGGCTATATAGTATTGTTTTCAAAGAGGGTACGCATGTCAGAAGGGTTTATTGTCTGACTTACAGTTTTCAAAACCTGTCCAAGTTAGCTTTATGGTCACACACTTGCTGACATAAGCTGCACATACGTAAATTACAGACTACTCAGAGTATCAGATTTCTTTTTGAGAATTCAAGCAAACTTGTTATTATTAGCTTTCACACACAAAATTTCTACCAGAAAATTTTGTTTCATATTTTTCCACTTTTAATTTAATGTTATATTTATGAATTTATTTATTAATTTTCTTTAATATTATGTTTAAATTCTGAGAAACAAATTTTGAACTTAAATATTGTTAAATGTGAATGTGGCACTTTAATGCATTTATATTTCGCAAATAGTACAATAGCAACCAGTTCATATGATTAAATTTTTTAACTCGAGAATTCTTGTTTCAAATATATGTTTGACGATAAGCAAACAATATTATGTAATGTTTTTAAATTTTAGTATTATTAAAAAGGGCCAAGAGCATGTTATGATGAAGCCAAGAGAGTTGCTGAAACCTTGGCTTATGCATATGAAAAGCAAGAAAACATAGAAGTTCGCGTGGCCAGAATCTTTAACACATATGGACCTCGTATGCATATGGATGATGGTCGCGTTGTATCAAATTTTGTATTACAAGCTTTACAAGGAAAAGATATTACGGTATTTCATATCTTTTTGTAGGAATTTATGCTGAGAAATTAAAATTAATTAATTTTGATTATCAAGGAAATTCTTGTATGTTCTTTCAGGTGTATGGTCATGGCAAACAGACAAGATCATTTCAGTATGTAACAGATTTAGTTGATGGTCTTATAAGACTCATGAATTCTAATCATTCTTTACCAGTAAACCTTGGCAATCCAGATGAGCATACTATTGACGGTAATTTATTTTTTCTTAGTACTTTTATATTGAGTAACTTTGATTCGATTGCTTTAAGCTCTAATCCTTCAAATGTGTCTTTAAACTAGTTATCTGCCGAAGTTTATTAAAGACTAATAATTTGTTAAGATTATTCACCACTTTCTTCATCAAAGCATTTTCTTACTAGTTACAAAGTTCTACAAAACAGAGTGACATTAGCAATGCACAATTCTAGTTACTTTATTTTATATTAACAGAACTTTTTGTGTACATAACATATACGGAAAATTAAACCTGAAACTAAATTAAGATTTTAATTCATTTCAAACTAATTTTTGTTTGAATTTAAAAAAAATTATTTTCTTTATTGTGTTTATCCTTAATTAACAGCTTTTCAGTGTTAAATATCGCATTCATTTAATATTTAATACCCACAAATTCGATACACTATTTAGGGTTAATTTAGCCGTAAAAAATTTAAAACTTAAAATATTTATTATGCAATTCGGGACTTAATGATTAAAATTCATTCGTCCTTTCCCGATGTTTAACTACAACGCTACCAAATACATAAGTTTTCATTTTCTTCATATCTTTGACTCCAATTTTAGTCTTGGTGCTTATTTCGAGTTTCGGAATTTCATGTTTATTTATCGTAACTTTAGTCTTTCAATTTATCTTCTGAGAACGACTTTGACTCTTGAAAAATTTAAAATTTACCTATTACCTATATAACTAGATTAAATGTTTTTGTATAAAAATGTTTGTTTGCAATATATATTATATATATATATATATATATATATATATATATATATATATATATATATATATATATATATATATATATATATATATATATATATATATATATATATATATATATATATATATATATATATATAAATATATATATTTTTTTTTTTTTTTTTTTTTTTTTTTTTTTTACCTTCTCACCCCTGACCACCCCCTGTTGAGGCGGCCACACTTCGCTAATGAAGCCTCCCGCCGCAGTCGGTCTCGTCCAGAGATCTTCCAAAGAAGTGATGCCCCAGAAGATTTTGGGGCGACAGTAGGAGGGACAGTCTAAAAGAAAGTGTTTTACGGTCTCCGGGGCCCTTTTGCATCTGGTACAAGTGGAAGATGTTGCCTGGTTTAAATTGAAATTGTGTTTGTAATGTTGTAAGTTTGGGTGGTGCCCGCATCTCAATCTTGCTAGTGAGATTTGTAAGTGTCTTGGGATTGTTGGATCGGTGTTTATTTCGGGATTTTAAGGATGCTGTTTGGATCTGTTGATCATATATGAATGTGTTAGTTGAGTGTGTATATGTTTGGTTGTTGTGGTATTGGGGGGAGGAGGGGGGATGTGATTTAGGATCTGTTTGTAAAAGGCGCCGGTGGACGATGGAGGCTGTGTTAGTCTCTGTGGGGTAGGTTGTAGGAGAGTATTGTGACATGGGTGAGTGGGTAGACGTGTTTTTGCGTAAAATTGGGTGCCTATCATTTCGAGGTGATTCCTTATAGGTAGTATCTTGGTTTCGTTATTAGGTGTTGTTGAGGGGTTGTGCGTGTGCAGCCGGTGATTGTGCGGAGGGCTTTATTTTGCGTTATTTGGAGTGTCGTTAAGTTTTTGTCGGAGAGCAGAGGGTGCCAGACAGGGGAGGCGTAGTTAATGGTGGGGCGTATAAATTGCTTGTAGATAGCTAATTGAGGTTTGTATGTTGTTGTTTATGTCTGTATTGGCCACTTTTTGAGGATGTTGAGTTTTCTTTTGCGGCTGATTATATATATATATATATATATATATATATATATATATATATATATATATATATATATATATATATATATATATATATATATATATATATATATATATATATATATATATAATATATATGCCCAAAGAACGATATGAGGCCTTAAATTGCCATCACTGTTACTAATATAAATAGTAATTATATATTGTAAATTAGGATTTTCCCCTGGCAGAATGTTTCCTTTTCTTTTCTTTATTCTCATTAATTTTAATCTTTGTTATTCAAAAATCAAACGCATAATATTTTATATACTATTAATGATCAATCTGGAATAATTCTGTAATTAAATCTAATAGTAAATTAAATTTAAAATTTATGTAGCAGAGAAAACTTATTAATTTTTTCAAAAACTCCATTACTTCATCTATGTAATCAAAATGTTTAAGCAGCTACAAGACCTAGTTTAAAACAACACAATTCAAACAATCTTTTTCCCTTAATATTCTTGGTATTTCCTTTCCTTGTGATTTTTATTAGAAAGATCACGTTCACTTACAAAAGGAGCCTATAAAAGGTTGGGTGTTCAGAGTCGTCCCTGTAACTTTTCACACCACCTCATTTGTTCGCCCCTTTAAATTAATGTCATCTGTTCTTGTATGGAGTATAAATCGCATATCTGGGATGATTCACTAATTCAATTCTCGAAAGAGTGTAGTCTAAAGCTTTTTATTTTAATAACATTTCTCCTCTCACTGACTACCCAATCTCCTTCTAGCCATCGAAGTATTACTTCACTCTCCTTGCACTGCTTCTCTGAACTCTTAAATTGTGAACCTCTTCATTTGAGAAGAGTTCATGCAGCTCGTCTATCATATACAATCTCATCCTCTCGCTACTAATCTCACTAATCCCAGTTTATCTTTCATGCAGCTTATTTCGTGTACTCTACAGGTAAACTCTGCAACATTCTTCTATTTCCCACCTTCTTTTGGTTTACACACATTCAGACTGAAAATTGGTCATAATATCCATTGATATGAACTGATTTCGACACTGCTCAACTGTGGTGGGTATTGTGTATGTAGAGTTAATAGATAAAAAAAAAAAATTTGAAATTGAAAGTGTCAGGAAGTGAAATAGGGTAGAAGATTACACCAAATAGAAAATTTAAATAATGAAGTATTTAGGCATTGAAACTACCTGTACGCTTCTTTGAATTAAAGTTACGCAGGTAATCAAAAATTAATTGTTTCTGTGCTACTCTTCTAAAATCTGTTTACTGCTGAGTATGCAGCTTTTCAAATAAAGAGTAATTTTAAAGTAGGAAGGGAGTCATTTTGATTTAGAGAACGTAGATGATGATGTGTCAGAAAAAACGTTTATAATACATATGTTTAAGAGGAATAGGAATACAATAGAAACGCCAGAGGTATTGCTGTTAAAAGTTTTTTTGTTCTGTTCCTACTTTTTACTACTTATAGAGGACAAATCTTGTGGATCAGAGAAATTGCAATATTAAATATAAATGTATTGAAGTAGTTGGAATAGGAGGAATTGGTATGTAGTAAGTCTTCTTATTGCTTATATAGTGAAAAATAATAAATCGAAACTTCTTAGTTGTTGGTAGATTGCTCTGGTTGGTCATATAAATTGGACCTCTAACCAGATTTATGATCAGACTTACTTTGACAACCTATAAAGCTTACTTTAAGTCCTCTAAAGGTAGTCAACTTTATACCATTGTGATACTAAAGATACTGTTGTATCCAGTGTGGACAGTCAACTTTTTTAAAAAAATTATTTAATTGGTTTTGATAGTTTATCATCAAAGCAACAATAGAGAGAATAACCCGTTCTCACTTGTCTTGCAAAGTATTTTTGTAAAATACATCTGTTAAAAATGTTAAAAATGTTTAATATATTGCATATATATATATATATATATATATATATATATATATATATATATATATATATATATATATATATATATATATATATATATATATATATATATATATATATATATATATATATATATATATATATATATATATATATATATATATATATATATATATATATATATATATATATATATATATATAGTTTTAAGGGAAAAATGTACACTATTTTTTTAATAGCTATTATAAACTTTTATTAGTTTCATTTCCTGAGTTTTTTCAAGTTTATGAAATGCTGATTTATTTGTGCCTTCCTAAAATTCTACAAATGTGTTGAAACCTTATGAAAACAGCTAATCCACAATTGATATATACCAGACATGCGATTTTATATAAATATATAAGAAAATGATAATAATTTATTATTATTATTATTATTAATATTATTAATATTATTCTCATATATTCCTTTGGACTGTTATTACGCTTTAAATATTTGTAAACAAAGCTCTTTTGAAAGCTTTTAGAAGTGGATTTGCAAAGTAAGAAAATTTTTGACGTCTACAGACGAATATCTGCTGACGTCGTAAGCTATATTTCTGAGAGAACCAAACATATTCATACTATGTCAAACGCTTGACATACGTTGGGAAACGCAACATTTTATTTTATTAGCATCATAACTTTCATTGATTTTTGTTATGGGTTACAATCCTTTGCAGCCTTTGTTCTGTGGATTATATTCTTATTTTTAGATACCAGATGAAATATATTTTCCAAGTTTTATAAGAATTAATATATTTTACAGAGTTTGCCATTATCATCAATAATCTTGTGAATAAAAATAGTAAGATAGTCCATAAACCTGCAGTTGAAGATGATCCTCAGAAAAGAAAACCTGATATTACCAAAGCTAAAAATATTCTTGGTTGGGAGCCAAAGGTAATATATATATATATATATATATATATATATATATATATATATATATATATATATATATATATATATATAATATATATATATATATATATATATATATATATATATATATATATATATATATATACCAGTTTACATCTGTGAGGAAAATCTGTGAATCCAAAGTTGCATTAATGTATATTATGATATTTCTTGCAGATTTTAAGTTCTACATAATTATGTAATGAATCTGGTGGTAATTTTTTAAAATATGAAAAAAAACAATGGTTGACAACCAGTCCTTTCATTTTCAGATGAAATACAAAAATAAAATTAAATAAAATAACCAGTAGTTACTATTCAGCAAAAGGAACGACCTTTTGGTGTTGGTAATATTCTGCAAATATTTTACGCTTTAAGGTGTTTCCAGCATACGTCACTTTTAATAATGATTTTGCAGGATTGACCATAAAAGTTGGTCAATTTGGAGGATGTATGTGTAGACAAACGTGATTCCCCCCCCCCCTCCTTCTTGTCTGTAAATCATATATTAAGCTGTTATGTTTTTGTCAAACAGTCTGCTTGTGCTCATTTTGATGAAAACAATTGAGTTACCAGTGATGGAGAAGTGAAGTAGCAGGTCAAAGTTAGCCTTCTGCTTTCACTGCAAAAGTCCTGAAGCATTCTTAATTTGTTATCCCCCTTTATTCCCACAATGAAAAGAAAGCCAATAAATTTCGCAATTTTTAAAGTAACATAAAGCCTCTGACCCAGTCATATGTTTGAGTTTTCTGTTGTCTATTTTAGACTCACTTTTCAAAGACAGGGACGAATTTTGATGAGATTTTTTATTATTATTATTATTATTATGTCAAGCTCAAAATGTTTTGTTCTCTTTATTGATATTTAGAGGTAGTAAACTTTTTTATATATTTTTATTATATTGTACTTATTTTGTTACCCAAATACTTGAAAAAAAAATTTTTTTATTGTGTGTGTGTGTAGAATTTTAATATTCTACTTCAATAATTTAACTTATCATCATTCACTAATTCCATGAAGTCACGTTTAAAATACAAAACTGAAAATAATAATAAAAATTTCAACAGTAAAGAAGACAGTAATGTAAATTCATTGACATACAATTTTTTTTATTTTATGCAAAACATCATTTGGTAGCACGTATTCGTAGAATTTTATGGTTTATCCTTTTGATTCATTCAAGAGTAGTCTCATATAATACTGACATCCCAATGGTCCTGGTACCTTCTCTTAATTTTTAAAAATTCTGCTAAAGTATTTCATTGCTCTTTAGCCATTGCGTCAAAAATGAAATTAAAAATCCTTAAAGTAAACTATTAGATTTGTATTACAACACAACTCCAAAAACTCTTATCCAACAAAATTTTTGAAATATCTTTGTAATTTGGATTTTTATTGCTATGGTAAAAACTTAAATTACTTTTTCGAATAGTGCCAAAGCCTCTCATTTCAGTTTAATTATCGCTTCGTTAAACTTTAGATCAGAAATAACTTTTTAAAAACAGGTTCAGTAAATATTTCATTTTTCGAT
>SEYY01020337.1:170000-180000 GCA_009176605.1 Armadillidium nasatum
ATGTAAATAGAACAATAATAATTATACTTGCTTTTCAGAACTTCTGATGTTTTATTGATTTCTGTTTCTGCTAGTTTGTAAGTCCTTCCAGTCACAGTAATTGGGTTAACAACTGTCAGTTTACCTGAATAAGATACTGCAAAAATATCTGGTTTAGATGGATAGCGGAATGAAGCAAAAGGGTATCAGGTATTAAAAAATTTAGTTTTACATCTAGTGTGTCTGAATATGTCTCAAGGACACATACCAACCACCATTTATTGTCATAGATTGCTGTTACAAATAACATTTTCATATTTAAGTTCTTTAGAGTTTTTTGTAATCCTTACTATTTTTGATCCTTTACTGATGCTTGAAACTGTTCTTACTTCCATTTGTACTTGAATCTGGGTTCCTGAAATTGTATTTTCATTTTTTAATTTTTTTTTTAAGTTTGACTCTTCTTTTATCCATTCACCAGTTGAGTAAATGAAGAATATTCCATGAATGTTGTCTCTTCCAAAATCAAATAACAGTCATAGTGTCATAATTTGGTTGCTATAAAGGCGCTGTAGAGCTGCATTTGCAATTAATCTCTTCACAGTACCACAGAGACCATTGCATGGTACTTTTCCATGAGAGCTTGCAAAGTCAGTTATGTGATGGCATAAATTTACAAAATTTTCGTAATTTTTGTACTGTAATTATACCCAAATCTTTTTCTTTATCCACATACCCAAGCCATTCTCCATACATTTCATAATTAAAATTCTCATTAGAATAGCCTACATGAAGAATCTTACACTTTTTATTATTGAAATTCATTTGCCAGCCCAACCAAGAAGCCTATTTAAATCACATTGAACTGACATACATCCTTCAATATTTTTAACATGACAGGCTAGCTATGTATCATCAGCAAACTTAGAAATTAAACATTTTATTTCCTTATCCAAATCATTAATACAATTAAGAATAGAAGAGGCCCCAGCACAAAATATTGAGGAACCCCTCTTTATTGCCACTTAATACTACACACTGCCTCCTATCCTTCAACCACTCCTGTATCCAGTTTTGAACAATCCCTCCTAAACTACACTACTGAGATAATTTGCAAATCTGCCTTTTATGAGGTACCTTATTAAAAGTTTTGCTGAAATCAAGATATACTATATCAAATGACTCCCCTTTGTTGATGCAATCATTAATATACTCCATAAATTTCAAAAGATTTGTCTAAAATGACTTACCTTTCTTAAAACCATGTTGAGAGTCTTGCAAAATCTTATTGTCAAATAAATTCTTTTTTATTCAACATTTTATTATTTTTTAAAAAACCTTTACTACAAAGGACGTTAATTAACTGGCCTGTAATTTCCAAGATTGTCCTTGCCACCTTTCTTATAAATTGGCACCACATAAGCAATTTTACAATCCTCTGGTATCTCACAATAATAAAGCATATGCAATTCTATTACTACCTTCCATTAGGATTCTTCCATGTATATATATCATCAGGACCTGCAGACTTTATAATTAATATATATGTTAAAAGTAGATTTTTAAACTCATCAAGTTCAACATTTAGAGATGCAACATATAGGGATGCAAAACTTATCTATGCTCTGTCCTCAGATGTAATTGTTATCAAACCTTTCATTTGTAAATCATGATGCAAAATAGGACCAATCTATATATTATTATTATTAATTACTATTAAATTTATAAAAACTAAAGAATTTCTTCAGATCCTCATTATTATTACTTGCCAAGTTAATTTCTGATTGTCTTTTAGATCTCCTCATTACCTGATTTAATTTGTTCCTTATTCTGCCATAAGTTTCTAAATCTATTATACTCCTACTGTCTTTGAACCTCTTGAACAATTACATTATCTCTAATTTTACCCATTATATCCCTACTCCATCAATTAGGCTTTCTATTATCTGCCCTAATTACTGTAACTGAATTTTATCCAAGATTTAATTTGAATGTTTCCCACATTTGAAAACAGTTTTGGTCCTCAAATTCCTTATCCCAGTCAATGGCTCCAAGTAGGTTTGTAAATCTATAAAAGTTTGCATTTTTAAAGTCAAAAACTTTTACCTTGTTTTCTGCTAAATGGTTTAGCTATTACATTTAAATTAAACTTTACTATTTTATGATCACTGTTGCCCAAATTTTCTTCAACTAATATTATTAACTAAAGGATCTTATTTACAAATATTAGGTCAAATAATGTATTGGATCTTGTTGCTTCATTAATTACCTGGATTAAAAAAAATTATCAAGTATGTAGTCAATAAATAACAAACTTGTTTCATAAGTACAAGAAAGAGTACTCCAATCAATATTAGGAAAATTGAAATCACCCATTAGAATAATATCTACTTCTTTAACATTGCAAGCTGATATAATCTCATTTATCATTGCAACATTCAAACTTTGATCCTGAGAAGGGGTTTTGTAAAAGGCTCCTATTCTATATAGTTTACTACTCATAACAATATCAATCCACAAAGATTAAACCTCTGAAACAATTTTAAATTCTAGTCTCTGAACAGATGGGTATCATGTTTCTAATATAAAGAGCAACACCACTTTCCCTACCCATGTGCTGGTAAAAATAAAATAAACCCTCAATTTCAAATTCTTGTAATAAATAGGTTTTCATATACTTATCTCTGTGATACAAATATTATCTAATTTTCCTCTACTATGTACCCCATTAACTCATCTTTATTTTTCTCGAAGTTTCTAAGCATTTGTAAAGAAACCATTAATATTCTGTATACTATTTACATTTTTATAAATTTGCCCTTTACCCCTATCCTCAATTTAATTTCCCAAATTACATGATTCCAATATTTCCTCACTGAAAATTTTGACACCTTTTCTACATAGGTGGACTCTATCTTTTCCAAACATGTAACATCCTTTCCATAAAACTTGTCCCAAAAATCTAGATACTTTATACCATTAACATTGCAAAGGTTCTTAACATTTGATCATGCTCAATGCTAGTGAAATCCACTCATGTCCTACACCAACTCTAGGTAAAATTCTTGAAATCACGCCTTTCCTTCCGCACTCTTTTAATCTTTTCACCAGGTTCTCAAATTCCTTAAAAAGTCTTTCTGTTCTCCCATTGCCTACAGTATCATTTTGTTCACACATAAACTATAACCAATGCATCCTCAAAGGCAAAGGTATTGACATTTCACTTCTGATGACACTGGAATTATCATTAGTCTTTGCCCTTGGATATCAAGCATGCCTACCTTTCCATTTTTTCCTGTGACAAAGTTTTATCTGAATACCATATAAGTGAAAGGGAGACCAAATCTTACCTACTCTATTAATACATCAGTCTGCTTATTTGACTGAACCACATTTTATTATTACTTGCAAGACTCTGATATTTCTATTTTTTTAAAATAAAAAAGTATAGTGTATTCCACTACTTTGTTATCACTTGGAAAACTCAAGCTAGGTCTATTATTACTATTTTTTTTACCCTGCTACTCATTAATTATTACTATGCTATTTAAATCAGTAGACAACTGGGAATTATTTGGTAAAACTTTTTTCACTCAAATATTCTTATCCTTCAATGTTTCAATAGTGTCTGAAAGTTTAATAATTTTAAGTTTAAATATCTCATTTTCTTTCCTAGTCTGCCTAATATCAGTCTGTTGATCTTGATTATCCTCTTTAAGTACGTCAACTCCTGCATACCATTTTTTCTTACAACCAAGGTATATCCACATATAATCTTCATATTTTGTTAAGTATAATAAAAATCAGGTTCTACATTCACACAACCAGCATGAGACTATCACAAGCATGCCCCTATCCTGTTTCCTAAACTCCTCCTTACAACTCCATCAACTATCACTAGGCATAAACATATTACAAAAAACTTAAGTAATTCTAGAGTTCATGGTAGTATTTTTTTTTTCCTTATTTCAAAAATATGAAAATAAAATGGTCTGAAATCAAATTATTTTTTAGGAATAGAGGTCCAGAAAACAATTTTGTACACTAAAACACCAAAAAAAAAATAAATAAAAAAATATCTAGGTAATAACTACACATCATATGACTTTAATGACGTATTATCATTTGATTTTGCAGTTTGCGCTACCAGGTTGCTGTACCAGCATTGGAGGGAATCATATAAAAAAAAAAAATTATAATTTACTGAAACTATGAAGACTAATAAATATTATGAAATTAAGTAAATTAGGCATTTTCAATTATTTAAAAAAAATTTTTTTATATTATTATTACATTCTGAAAGGCCCAGCATTTGCTAGGTTAGGCCTACTTACTGACCATTAGGCGTACTTTTACCCTTTTAGTCTAGGTTAGGTTGTCAAACTATTTTCAATTTACAAATTAGTTTGACTTAATGTAACCTGGACTTATCGGGTAAAAGTATACCTAATAGGCAGCAAATTGGCCTAACCTAGCATATGCTGGGTCTCTGATATTTATGTTACATAATTAAAATAGATAAATAAAGAAAATATTTTTATCACTTCCATTTAACTAATTTAATTTTATTTCATAAAAATTTTTTTATAATTTAGTACATATATTTAAAAATTTTTTTTTCTTTTTTACCTTTTTATTAGCTCCAAAATAACTATAAAATTTAATGCTAATTTAGCAACCTGGTAGTACAAAGCCAAATGATATGCTATTAAAGTTGTACAATGTGTTATTAAATGATCATAGCTATTACTCTTAATTTTTTTAAATCTTTTGTTTTAAAAGTATAAAATCGTTTTTCTTATTCTCAACTAAAAAAAATTGATTTTAGACCATTTCATCTTCATATTTCTGATATAATAATAAAAAAAAAAAAAACTCCTGCGAACTCTAGAATTACCAAAATTTATAAGTAGGTCTAATTTTACTGAATGGCTCAGAGTAACTTTTAAATTCAATATATAATATCGTACAGATGAATAGATAGTACAAAAGCTTTAAATTAAAAAGATCAATAAGCAAATATCATAAATGAAATAAAAACTATGACTAGCTTACACCTTGTTTAGTCTAAGGTTTTAATTAAGAAATATACCTTGGGGTTATTAAAAACAATCTGAAAAACTGGGTAGGCCTACTAATAACTAGTCCATCTAATTAAAATATTTAAATTTAACCAGAAATTAAACAATTTTAACCAGAATTAAATCAAGTTTTTTACAAGAAATCAAAACAAATATAAAAATATGATGAATGTGTCAAATGCTTAATAAAATCTTAAGGATTAGACTTACCTTAGCCTTTAGTTATTTACAAATTTAAACAAAAATTCCAGAAATCACACTTTATCAAATTAATAAAAATAAATACCACTATCAATAATATTAAAATAAATCACCCAACAATACAAAATAATTTAAAAATAAACAATTTGTTCAAGTAAAATAAAGAGCTCACTTGAAACACAACCACCTCTAGTCAACACAACCACCTAGAACTTATATAGTTATATCTTGGTTTCTTCATCATTGGGAAACATTAAAAAGAGAAGAACCCTGTAGATAATGCTGGTGTAGAAAATTTTAAATGCCTAAACAATGACAGTTTATAAAATTTTATAACGGAAAGCCATTTTTGATTCCTACTCCACCGAAGCAAAGGTAAATTTTTTTTTATACCTTCAATTTAAAATAATTAGATATCAAAAGTAGCTCACTTTTGTGATAAACTATCCCTGTCTTCTATGGAGATCAAAATAATAATAAAACCATGATAATATTTTCATTCATACTTTTATAACAAAGTAAATAAGAAATTTATACTTTGTACATACTACATAGTACAGTTTTTAGATCATAAACAGGTCTAATCTTTGGTCTGCCTGGTCATAGACTTTGGTATATAGTCATAGTCAATCACATAGAATGAAAGGTTGCCATACGAACTTCTGGCGAAGAAGATAAACCATAGACTTTAACTAAACGGTCAAAATAGCTATTATCTAGCAATTTCAGAGTTAATTCTTTTCTAAAAAACTATTTATATATTTATGTCTGTTAGTCTATTGTATATACTTTTATCCATTTTAAGTTTTCATTTATATTGAAATAATTCTATTAAATTCTCTTTCATAGGATTTCGTAACACTTTTTTTTTTTTTTTTTTTTTTTTTTTTTTTTTTTTTTTTTATCGATGTGGCACTAACTTTGGCAGTTGGCATGCTTTTTTCACATCAGGCACGTTGCTGCTTTTTTTAAAAAAAAGACATCAAATTTTCGCTAACACGTTTAAACGTTCCTTTAAAAATGTAAGTTATTTTGTTCGTTATAGATTTCAAAAAAAAAAAATTCCAGATATAACATAATTTTTATTTTCACTACTTTGTTACTATATCCTTTCAATTACTCTACTCAACAAATACCTTTTATAAGTTCTAATTGTTAAATAATAACCAAGAACCCTTCAAAGACTAACATCTTTGGAACAAACTTCATATGTTAAGTCCAAGATCACTACTTCATTCAAACTAATTCCAATTTCTTTCAGATCAAAATGTAATAACAATCAAAATTCAGCTGTAAGTTTATATATATATATATATATATATATATATATATATATATATATATATATATATATATATATATATATATATATATATATATATATATATATATATATATATATATATATATATATATATATATATATATATATATATATATATATATATATATATATATATATATATATATATATATATATATATATATATATATATATGTCAGACTACACTTTGATATCCATAAATATCTCAAAAACTACTAAACCTACGTTAAAAAGGAAAACATTTTTGGAATCCTTGAAAAATTTTGATAATGAAAATTAAAAAAAAAAAAAAAAAAAAAAAAAAAAAAAAAAAAAAAAAAAAAATTGTTTGTGTACGATAATTGAGGAAAAATCTGTCCTTATTATTATTATTATTATTATTTATTATTATTATTATTATTATTATTATTATTATTATTATTATTATTATTATTATTTTTTTTTTTTTTAGAGAACCTAATTAGACTTATTTAACCTGACGACCGGAGATTGCCGTGGGATTGTGGCCTAACTGATAGCTGGTTCGTTGCCGTAGGATCGTAGCCTACTGCTATATTACACTAAATATATATATATATATATATATATATATATATATATATATATATATATATATATATATATATATATATATATATATATATATATATATATATATATTTAACATTTTTGTTACAATTTTCTCAGTCAATCGCGAAATTTAAAGTATTTCAAATTCTCGAAATTTGACTCATAAAAAGACGCTCCCAGACGTGCGTTGCCAGACTTACGAAGTCGTTCAGGTTATTAAAAAAATTATAAATTACGTAGTAATTAAAATTAATATGTTTTTTTTTTAATTCCCAAATTTTCTTACTCAAAACTCGCCAAGGATTCCAAAAATGTTATCCTTTTTAATGTACGTTTAGTAGTTTTTGTAATATTTATGGATATCAAAGTGAAGTCTGTCCATATATATATATATATATATATATATATATATATATATATATATATATATATATATATATATATATATATATATATATATATATATATATATATATATATATATATATATATATATATATATATATATATATATATATATATATATATATATATATATATAT
Organism: Armadillidium nasatum; assembly: GCA_009176605.1. Taxonomy (NCBI): domain Eukaryota; kingdom Metazoa; phylum Arthropoda; class Malacostraca; order Isopoda; family Armadillidiidae; genus Armadillidium; species Armadillidium nasatum. Next base: position 177,698 of record SEYY01020337.1, read on the forward strand.
GTATATATATAGGTCAGTAGGCTGCAGTTTGAACCACTTAAATATTTAAAAAATTACTGAACGTACGTTAAAAAGGATAACATTTTTGGAATCTTAAGTCGTCAGGTTAAATAAGTCGAAAGGAGTTCGCTAAAAAAAACCTTACTAATAATAATAATAATAATAATAATAATAATAATAATAATAATAATAATAATAATAATAATAATAATAATGATAGATTTTTCCTTAATTATCGTACAAAAAAGAATTTTTTTTTTTTTTTTTTAACTTATTTTCACATCTTTTATTATTTTTATCAAAATTCTTCAAGGATTCCAAAAATCTTATCCTTTTTAACGTAAGTTTACTAGTTTTTCAGATATTTAAGGAGGCTGAAGTGCAGTCTGACCATATATATATATATATATATATATATATATATATATATATATATATATATATATATATATATATATATATATATATATATATATATATATATATATATATATATATATATATATATATATATATATATGGCCAGACTGCACATTAACATACTTAAATATTTAAAAAACTACTGAACGTAAGTAAAAAAGGTTTATATTTTTGGAATCCTTGTCTAATTTTAGGTATGAAAAATTTGGAAATAAAAAATAAATTCTTATAATAATTTATATTACGTTAGTAAATTTTACTTTTTTATACCGCTGAAAAGAATCGTACGTCTGGCAATGTCATTTTTTAAATTTTTTTTTCGAAATTGGAAAAAAAGGGGAAATACCCCAAATCGTCGACAGGAAAAGTAGTCGACAATATCATCATCACTCACGGGTCTGGGGGTACGGGGGGCAGAGCCCCCCGTAGACAAATGTTCGGTATAGCACCAAAATTAAGTTTGTTAGTTCATCAATTGTCGTACAAAAACATTTTTTTTTTTTTTAAATTTATTTTCAAATATTTTATAATTTTCATACCTAAAATTCGACAAGGATTCCAAAAATGTTATCCTTTTTTACATACGTTCAGTAATTTTTGTAATATTTAAGTATGTTAAAGTGCAGTCTGACCTATATATATATATATATATATATATATATATATATATATATATATATATATATATATATATATATATATATATATATATATATATATATATATATATATATATATATATATATATATATATATATATATATATATATATATATATATATATATATATATATATATATATATATATATATATATATATATATATATATATATATATATATATATATATATATATATATATATATATATATATATATATATATAATATATAAAATGTTAAAACTGTAATGTTGTAAATATAATTAGCATTCAAAAAATATATGCAGAAAACAAAAAGTAAAGAAAGCATAATACATCGGAATGTCTTAATACAAATTTTTAGGACTGAAAGTTTTTAAAACAATATCAAAATAAAAATATTTCAGAAGCGAGTAAAATAGGTTGTACGCTGCCAGACGTAGAAAGAAAAATATGGAAAAATTTATAAATATACTAAATTCGAATTTTTTTTTTGCTATATTATTTCAAAGTAGATATGAATATTTCTACCGGTAACCCTAGCTCCCTGTTCCCGTCTCTCCAAATCAGTGAGTAGCCGATAAATATTTAATATTCATATCAAACCAAAGACTGTTATGTAGTTTGTGGTTGCACTTGTCTATCAAACCAAAGTTTGATTAAACGTTTTCCCCTTGTCTAAACAATTGACAATTGTAAAAAACGAAAAGAATATATATATATATATATATATATATATATATATATATATATATATATATATATATATATATATATATATATATATATATATATATATATATATATATATATATATATATATATATATATATATATATATATATATATATATATATATTATATATATATATATATATATATATATATATATATATATATTATATTATATATATTATATATATTATATTATATATTATTATTATATTATTATTATTATTTATTATTATTATTATTTATTATTATTATTATTATTATTATTATTATTATTATTATTATTATTATTATTATTATTATTATTATTATTATTATTATTATTATTATAACTATTATTATTATTATTTAAAATAGATTTGGAAAGGGTTTGGCTTTTTGTTTAGCATTTTTGAAAAATGGCAACTCTGTTTAAAGACGAGCAAATGGCAACTACATAATTTTATTCGCCAACCTCAGTTCTTATCATCATGTAGTGGCGTGAGGATGTATTATGAGCTTTTTATTCTGTT
>SEYY01020337.1:192500-195000 GCA_009176605.1 Armadillidium nasatum
GATAAAAAAATATTTTAATGAAATTTAACAGCGAAATCTGTTGAACTTTTGCTATTGACTTTTTCCCTTTAAGTGTTACAGGAAAAGGTGTTTTGTAATTCACCATGCGTCGTTATTTGCAAAACAATCAAAGAAATGAAAATGGCCATGAATGTACAGTCGTCCAAAGAAGTTCGTCAATAAAAGGTGAAATACTTATTAAAATGGAGATTTTTATGTTCAGCCAATACAGGTCAATTACGCCTCTCAAAAGGTTTTTATTTTCTTTTTATGTAAAATAGAGCTTTATAAAATACACAGGTGATAAATACAGTTCATGAAAACTTTTAATATTTGACGACAAATTTAATTTAATCTTTTTGTTAATTTTTTTTAATAAAATTGAAAATTTACTTTAAAACGAAACGTTATTTGATAGTTTGAGTTTTAGTTAATTTTATTTTATTTGATAGTTATTTTCTTTTTTAGTTTTAAAATTTATTTTTTAAGAAACGATTATAGGATTATATATTTTTTAACACATATATATATATATATATATATATATATATATATATATATATATATAATATATATAATATATATATATTATATATATATATATATATATATATATATATATATATATATATATATATATATATATATATATATATATATATATATATATATATTATATATATATATATATATATATATATATATATTATATATATATATATATATATATATATATATATTATATTATATATATATATATATATATATATATATTTATATATATATATATATTTATATATATATATATATAATATATATATATATATTATATATATATATTATTATATTAATATTATATAATTACACACCAAAAAAAAAAACGTAAAAAAAAATTTTTAGAATCCTTGTCGATTTCAGTTAGGAAAAGTGTAAAATTTTCAAATAAAAAATTAAAAAAAAAACATGATCTGTACGACAACTGATGACGTATGATGACGTAATAAACGATGTGATGACGTAAGAAACTTAAAATTTGGTGTTAAACCGAACATATGTCTATGGGGGGCTCTGCCCCCGTATCCCGACCTGAGTGACGATGATACTGTAGACAACTTTTCCTGTCGACAAATTGGGGTATTTATTTTTTCAATTTCGAAAAATTGAAAAAAAACATATTGCCAGTCGTACGATTCTCCGACAGATAAAAATAAGTAAACTTTAATTATTTAAACTTTATTATTTAAAATTTATTTTTAATTTCCAATTTTTACCTAAAATTCGACAAGGATTCTAAAAATGTAATTCTTTTTTATGTAGGCTCAGTAGTTTTTAAGATATGGTGCTGGCTCAGTCCGATGTCTGGAGCATATTATATATATATATATATATATATATATATATATATATATATATATATATATATATATATATTATATATATATATATATATATATATATATGTATGGCGACAATTAAGAATTTTAGAAGATGACGATGAATTTGAAAAAGCATATTTTAAATATTTCTATTATTTTAATACATTTAAATATTTTGTGAAAAGGAAAAATTAAATTGTCTTTTCTTAATTCTTTATATATAATATAATATAATATATAATTTATAGTTTAATTACAATATACTTGTTGTAATGTCAGTACGATTCAGACACACCAAATTTAATTTGACTAGTTTTTTATATCTGTAAGCTCATATCTGGGCTTGGAACAATTGGACACCTGTAGTATTTCAAAACACTGATTTTAATATTTTAATATGTGAGAATTTACAGCATTCAAAATTTTACTAGTTTAAGTTTAGTTTTAAAATTGCAATACAGAAACAATTTTTTCTCCAATTTCTGTGGTAATTCGATTTCATCTTGTAGAGTATATTTAGGAGCTACAACTAAACCCCCTCCTTGAGAATGATTTTACACATGAGCGATGGTGATATGTTTAAAAAAATTAAAAATAATAAAAAAAAACTTTCACTTTTAAATTATAATTAATTTTTTTAAAAAAGATTATTATGAAATAATATAAATAAATATTATATATATATATATATATATATATATATATATAATATATATATATATAGGTTCAGACTTCGGTTAAAACCACATATTTAAAAAACTACTAACGTACGTAAAAAAATATTTTTTTTTGAATCCTTGCGAAATTCAGGTAGGAAAAGTGTAAAATATTTGCAAATAATTTTTTTATTTTTTTTATTTTGTATAAGCGATGAACTAAAAAAAATAATTATACTTTATGTAACCTGAACGACGAAAATGGCCACCGTATACAGCCTAATATGTATTACACCATATATATATATATATATATATAATAAAAATATAATATTTAATAGTATATATATAATTATATATATATATAAGGATAGCGCTTTCGGCCGGTGCCGAAAAATCTCGCAACCTGTCCCTAACGGTCTTTTCTGCATTTGCGTGCAATCCTGCATTCTCAGGGACCTTCCTGAC
>SEYY01020337.1:202500-205913 GCA_009176605.1 Armadillidium nasatum
TATATATATATATATATATAATTATAATATAGCGCCACATCATGAGCCATATTTAAAACTACTGAGCCTACATAAAAAAATTACTTTTTAGAATCCTTGTCGAATTTTAGGTAGGAAACATTGGGAAATAAAAAATAAATTCTTATAATAATAAAGTTTACATAATTAAAGTTTACTTATTTTTATCTGTCGCAAGAATCTTACGCCTGGCAATATCTGTTTTTTTTCAATTTTTTCGAAATTTGAAAAAATGGGAAATCCCCAATTTATCAAAGGAAAGTTGTCTACAATATCATCGTCACTCACGGGTCGGGGGTACGGGGGCAGAGCCCCCCTAGACATGTTCGGTTTAATTTCTTACGTCATCAATCGTTTTTACGTCATACGTCATCAGTTGTCGTACACAATCATGTTTTTTTTTTTTTTTTTTTTTATTTGCAAATATTTTACACTTTTCCTAACTGAAATTCGACAAGGATTCTAAAAATGTAATTTTTTTTTACGTACGTTCAGTAGTTTTTAAGATATAGTGCTGGCTCAAACCGAAGTGTGACCATATATATATATATATATATATAATATATATATATATATATATATATATATATATTATATATATATATATATATATATATATATATATATATATATATATATATATATATATATATATATATATAATATATATATATATATATATATATATATATATATATATATATAATATATATATATATATATATATATATATAATATATATGTGCTTTGCAAGCAAATGATATTGAAAGCTTCCTATACTTAAATCGTTCTCTAAATCAAAAATAAATTTTAAACTAAAGTATAACTAACGTATCAAAATAAAATATAAATTAACTAAAACTACAAACTATCTAATAAGGTTTCGTTTGAAAGTAAATTTTCACTCATTTTATTTAAAAAAAAAAATAACAAAAAGATTAAATTAAATTTGTCGTCAAATATTAAAGGTTTTCATGAACTGGGTATTTATCACCTGTGTTTTTTATGAAAGCTCTATTTTGCATAAAAAGAAAATAAAAACATTTTGAGAGGCGTAATTGACCTGTGATTGGCTGAACATTAAATGATCTCCATTTTTATATTATGTATTTTCACCTTTACTTGGACGAACTTCTCTGGACGACTGTACATATTTTAAAAATACACCAGGTTTTTTAGCTAATGACAATTTCACCACTTTCTTAATATAGTTTGTATGTTGCCAAGGCTGGAAATTTATTTATTTATTTATTTAAAATAAAAAAAAAAAAAAAATTCATTCATTCATTCAGATACTTCATTAATATTTTTCCAGCATAAATAGAATCAGTATAGAAAACTATTAAAGACGATTTGTACAATTATCAGCTGGAGTTTTCTTACTGGTTTTCCTGTTTCAATATTAATTTAATTTTACTTTAAACATTTTTTAATGACGAGACTTTGTTGAAAATTTGGCATTGTTACAAACAAAGAAATGCAATTTTTCTTCAAGTAATTATTCAAATACTCTTTTGTGTAGTACAGACGACCACGTTTATCTAATTACATATTTGGGTAACTTCATTTAAACTATAGTGATGTAGCTGTGGTCAAGAAGATTCTTACCTACATATGTGCAAAATATTTTTAATAATATGTTTATATGACATTATCTTAGACTTGCACTTAGATATTTAGTTGTTTTATATAGCTGTCAAGTAACAGTAGATCAGTTTGTTTATGTTAATAATAAATCTGAGTAAAATTTTTCTCGTTACATACACATACACACGAAGAAAGAGTTTGTAGGTGTGTGTGTGTGTGTGTGTTTGGATGTATGTGTGAAAAAGAGAGGATCATGTGAATAAGATGTATAGTAAGTGCTAATTGTGCGTACGCTTCATTGCAATTTATCGTCTGTTATAAAATTTATGTAACTGTATATTCTAAATTGTTTCCATAATCGTTACTAAGATACCTTCAGTCAAGTTTAGTGTAACGATTATATATTTATATATATATATATATATATATATATATATATATATATATATATATATATATATATATATATATATATATATATATATATATATATATATATATATATATATAATATATATATATATATATTTTTTTTTTTTTTTTTTTTTTTTTTTTTTTTGTCTGTATGTGTGCGTGCATGTGTGTGTTTCTGTACTAGAAAAAGCGTTTTCCTATATTGTATATTTTGAAATACCTTCGATTTCCAAGACATAATAACATTTACTTTTGTTCCTAACTAATATTTCCTTTTGAACCGTAATCCATATTAAAATTAGCTTTAAATTTACGCGCCTTTTCTCTATAGAGAATCAGTATAGCGTGATTGGCTTTTAAAGCGAAATATTGACCCAGTAAAAGCATCTCTAAAATGCAAGTTAACGAGTTCATGAAATAGGAAAAGTGTGTGTGTGAGGAGGAGCTGGGGGGGATTTAGGGGATATACACATAAGGGGTTTAGATTCTTCATTAGCGTAACATAATATTGTAAGGGTTTGTCTGTTTGTCTAACCCCCTCACTCTCTATTCTTTTTTTTTTTAATATAAGATGAACAAACTTTTGGTGTTTAATGGTGTGTTTTGTGTCCGAAAACGCTTTCGTGAGATTTAAGTAGATCACCGTCGGGAAAAAAAGAGGAGAGAAGAAAGCGTAGCGTACCGAGTAATCTTCTCCTCCTCCTCCTCCTCCGTCTCACTGACAAAGAGGAGAAACCGAAATTTTTTTCATTCTTAAAATAATAATAATAATAATAATAATAATAATAATAATAATAATAATAATAATAATAATAATAATAATAATATAATAATAATAATATAATAATAATTCAGATGCGAACTTCAGGCTGAAAGTATGGTAAAAAGTAGGGATGGAGCGATACCAAAATTTCTACCGATACTTAAAAATTCCCCGATACCGATACCCGATATATATATAATTATATATATATATATATATAATAATATATATATATAATATAATATATATATATATATATATATATATATATATATATATATATATATATATATATATATATATTATATATTAATATATAAATTATATATATATATAATTAGTATAATAATAAATTATTTATTTAAATATTATCCAATATAATAAATATATTATATTATATATATTATATATATATATATATATATATATATATATATATATATATAATATATATATATATATATATATATATATATATATATATATATATATATATATATATATATATATATAAAGTCAAAGGTTGTGGAGAAAATACTAGGGTGCTTGTTCCATACTTTACCTGTACTCTACATGAAGAAATGGACACGTCTGTTAAGCATGAAGTTATTGAACTGGTAGATGAAGTTAG
>SEYY01020338.1:0-25000 GCA_009176605.1 Armadillidium nasatum
AAGCAAAAAAATAGAACAGATTTATTACTTTTATCATATATGGGAAAAGTAATAAACAACAACTAACTAAATACCAATACCTAATACAAATAATAAGAGTTTCATATTATTTATTTTGAAACATTGGATTATGACGATATTAAGCTCAATAAATATTTTAATCACTCTTTACATCTTTTTAATAGCTTTACTACAGATTTATTTACATTTACATTGATTTTAATGTGATATTAAAATAGAATTGATGCAACCTTCAATGTATTTTACCTAACTAATATTTTTCAGCAAATATTAATTTTAGCTTTATTTTATTTTATTTTATTTATTTTTTTTTTAAATCACATCAAGGTTTCTCTAAAGCATTGAAAAGATAATGGAAGTAATAATATTCTAGAGCTTTGACACTCCTGTTCTTTATATAATTAAGTAATCTCTACATTAAAACAATTATATAATAATATATATATATATATATATATATATATATATATATATATTATATTATATTATATTATTTATAATTATATATATATATTATAATAATTATAATTAATAAATTAATTATATATTATTTATATTAGTTATATTATTATATTATAATAAAAAATTATATATAATATATTATTTATATTTATATATTAATATTATATATATATATATATATATACGTTATTATTTAGATGCAACCACAAGTTTTTACAATCATTTTTGGATACTTTTTAAGAACGACGTTATTGGAGTAGTCGTAATATAAAACGGAAATCGTTGAAAGATCCCTTGGTGCGCAACATGCGTCAGGTGGTGGCATGTCATCATCACTGTAGGCCTTTTTCATTTTGACCAGTGTTTGAATAATGGCATGATTAGTGGCATTCATACCAGCTAGTAATGGAAAGTGGCACCGTCCATCACAAAAATTAGCATCATAACCTTCAGGTGCTATAACCCATTCTTGCCAACCTAAATCTTTAAATGACACATGCAAAGGTCTTTTTTGACACTGTGATTCTTTTGGCGGATCCATTCCAAGTGAACCTGGAAATAGTTTAAATGATTAATAAAGTTTAAGGGTATATCATTATATCAAATTTAAAATATGTTTTTAAATTTTATATCATTTAATAATATTTATTGTTAACAATTTAAGTACCTAAGCAATTATTTTTTAATAAATGGCTTTATAGCTACACAGTTATTATTATTATTATTATTATTATTATTATTATTATTATTATTATTATTATTATTATTAAACAGACGTGTCTACAAAATATCTACTTCAGTATGCAAGATAAACTTGCCATACTATAACAGCAGTTGGTGAGTAAATATTTTTCAGCTAAAAACATTTAGTACACTTAATCAAATATTCTTTTAAAAATTATTAAAACAAAACAATAAGATTTGAAATTCGTGAAAAAGTCTAAAAATTTTCTAATAAAATTTGACTCCAATATTCAGACATAGGAAGAGGATGAAGGTGCGTCCGATTACTACAATAACCCGATCTGACATATGAATTGCTGAGTAAGACGGAACATTAGATCGCACTCTATAGCTAAACGGTTCCTCCTTGTTTTGACAATGAAGGTAAATCTAGAGAGTACTTACAAAATTGTTATAGGACAAGCCTATAGGTAACACGTAATTCACACACTACCCGAAATATTAGACAATCACATACTTTTCCTTATTAGATTTTTCTTATTAACTCCTCATGAGGATTAAAAAAAGTAAGCTAGATCTTTCCCTAACTTTAAAACATTCGCACCTCTTTATAAAAATTCCTTACTTCTATTGAATTAGTTACTATTTCTGATTGATGAGTCTCTTGGATTGTAAAGAACACATAATCAAGGGGAGTTCCACTCTGACTTAAAATAGTACATTTCATTTTCTTTCCCTTCAAATAAAGCTCATAAACTTCTAATAATTTATGCCTATTGCAGTGCTAATCGTCACAGGCTTCATAATACCTAATCCTTCCATGTATTCCCTAAAAACTTTTTTTTTCTTTTTTTTTTAGTAAAAAAGGCAACAGTCGTTTAGTTTTCCCTCTTCTTCACGATTTTTTAGCATTTTTGCATAAAATGTCAACTCTTAATTTGCTTCTTTCTCTTTTTAACTCCAAGTTTTTTTCCGACGGCGTAGTGCTATTTTATCATTCAAAAAAAGTTCAATTTTTTACCTTTAAATCAACTTTAGACGAGATTTCAAAGTTATTCCATCTTCTGTACCTCCCTCTCACTGTTATTTTTTCAAAGATGGAATTTTTGTTGTCTTTGAGTTTTATACTAAGAGGGCATATAAATATTTTCCTTGAGTTTCCGAAATCTGTTTCGTCACTGCCTATCTGCTTCAACCTTTCATCCCTACATGAATTCATTTCTCTACTGTCGCCCTCTTCTCTCTCTCTCTCTCTCTCTCTACTATATAATATATTATATATTCTATATATATTATTATTATTATATATATATATATATATATCTTTATATATATAATATATATATATATATGAATTTTAATCTTATACTGGGAATAACCATCGACCTTTGGATGGTAAAAATTTACTAACCGAGCCAAGACAGTACAAAAGAGGAGCCGCGTGGGAAGTCTAAGAATATTTCAAGGACTCCCTTCCAACTGACTCTGAACGGGTAGCGAGGTTAAGGTTCTATCCTCTTTCGCAGACCAATATAATATATATATCAAATCTTTTTAAATCACTAACTGCCGTGCATTAAAATATTTAATTTTTAAGTTGCTAATACTGGGAATGAACATCGACCTCTTGGATGGTAGCAAGAGCTTTACCAACCGAGCCAAGTCGGGATTAGTCAGCTTGATAAGTTGTTGAGACTTCATTTCTTTGTTTATCGGTGAGTACGCGAGCTACCATCCAAGAGGTCGATGCAATTCCAGTATAGCAGACTTAAAAAATTCAATATAAATGCACGAGCAGTAGTGCATTTAAGTACAAAATGGAAACTTGAGGTTGGATTGAAAATAAAAAAAATTTTTAAAAGATTATATATAGGGATGGAGTGAAGTAGTGGTTCTTCGACCAAGGACGGCATATTCCTACTCGGTACCGGTAATCGCAATATTTTTGGAAGGTAAAGCAATTCGGTTATCAGACGGGTTCGGCTATCGGTTATTTTTAGGAGGTACGGAATTTTAGTATAAGCGGAAATACTATATAATATTAATATTATATATAATATATATAATATATATAATATATATATATATATATATATATATATATATATATATATATATATATATATATATATTATATATATATATATTATATATATTTATATTATATATATATATATATATATATATATATATATTATATTATAATATATATTATATATATATATATATATATATATATATATATATATATATATATATATCTAGTATCTTCGAAATTTCTTTGTGAAACCGCGAAATCTGATATTTCTTATTTGAAATTGTAATTATTTTAACAATAAACAATATGCATATGGCTTACTATAACCATGTTTTCATTTGTAGTTGTTTGAGGCATATTTAATGAATTTATTAATAAAAATACAGTTTATACTATGAGCTAATAATTAGAACTTGATTTTCACAATTTTCGGGTCGGTATCCATAATAAAAGTAATCACTGATAAAAAACTAATGCTGATTTTATAAAATGACTTACATTTTCAGATTCAGCGTGTTTGAGTTGCTAAAAATCAGTTAACAAAACCCAAACAGGCTACAAAAAGTTTTGAAACTCAGGCTTGTGTTATCGGTATGGCTCCCAACACTCGAGGTCAACTGGTGACGTAAATTTCCTATCTCACCGATTTATATTATTCTGTCATTAGGGACTATGGAAGTCTTTTTGTGATGACACTTAACATATTGAAAGTCTTTGACCGAGTATGGCATGCATTATTACTATTTAAGATAGTTTCCTTTGGCTCTCTCCTTCTCCTTTAGTTAATTTTTCTTTTAGATTGTTCCATATCAGTACTTGTTGATGGAATGACTTCTTCATGTTTTCTTGTTAATTGAGGTGTTCCTTAATGTTCTATTATATCTCCAGTTTTTTAAAATTTATTTTAAACAATTTTCCCAGTTGCCCTCTTAACTCTATTCGCTCTATAATGCCAATAAGTCAGCTCTCCATGTTTCCACTTACTTCAAACTTTCTCCCTTTTTTTCAGCTAGAGTAACTTCTTGAATTCATCTTTCCAATTTTATTTTTGCCTATCTGAATTGGATTTTCTGGAGGGGCACCTTAAACTTGTAAAATTCAGCTCTTTAAAAACATAACTTTTCAAACTCCCCCTCCAAAAACATCTAACTTTTCTATCCTTTCTCCTGTATCATCTGTGAACAAAATAAACATAACCCTCTCTAAGGTGGCCTCAAAGAAGTTAGGAGTTTCGTTTAGGGTCCGGGAATCTTTTTCATCCTTATCATTACTCTAAGTATTTAAGGGTCTTGAAATTCTCAAATTTAAAGCAGTTCAGCTTTCACTTTCTTTGGATAAGGTTGAATCGAAGGTTAAAAGATTAATAGCCTGTCTCTTACCTTCAAATTCCTTTGATTCTTTATCCACGCGAAGAAAAGGTGACTCACTACCTCGTTTCTATATGTAATGCAGCTGCAGGTGCTCGAAAAAGTCGACCTCTCGCTTTTCAAAGTAGCAGAATGGTTACCGGGCTTCCACATAGATTTTGCATGTTCACTGGAAACTCCAGATCAATCCGTTGTGGTGCCTCCTTCTATCCAACCCCTTTGATCTAAAGAACTAATTGCCACCATATGTTTTTTCTGCTATAATTAATATTTCTCCTTTTAAAGCTTGCGTGTACGCTCACCTAAGAAATTTACTTGTGTTTGTGTGAGTTTTTCATTTTATTGTTCTTGCTTCTTCTTGAAAAGAATCCTGCCCGAGGGATGATAACATGAAAAAAATCTAAAATAATAACTACTTTCGATAGTTAAATCTCTTACGTCCCCTCTTCTCTATAACGATGTTTGTAGGTTGAAAAATCCTACTCGAGTTCAATTTTCTATGGCGAGTCAAAAGTGGACAATGATAATACTTTGTTGTGAAAAAAGCAACCTTATTTGCATCTTTTTGATCCCATGTTTTTGCCCTGTCATGAAAATTAACCATTAATTAAATTGCAGCAATGTAGAAATTGAGTCCGCCAGGGGTTCAGAACTTAAAAATTACCTCCCCGAAACCGCTAAAACACGAAGTGGCAATCCGTTCATGTGGGTTCGTCCAGTTCACATGCTGTGCACGACATAGAGTTTGCCCAGAGTCCGAAAATATGCACTCAAGTGGAAGAAAGCTTCCTCAGTGGCTAGTTGAGATTCGGGTCCCCTACAATGGGTAGAGTTTTCAAAAGCAGAAAGGTTTTTCATTTGTCCCCTCACCAATGCATAAGGAATCCATCATCGGCTCTAGACCGCAAAGGCTTTTGGGATATGGATAGCGAAATGGGGGTTGAAATCTCTGGGTGATGGGACAGGAAATACTATATTAGTACGTAAATAAAACGAGGAGAGGAGAGGAGAGGAGGAATGAGGAATTCCCATGAAAAAAATGGTGGAAGCGAAGCAAAATATAATAATAATGTTACTGAAAATAATAATAATAATAATAATAATAATAATAATAATAATAATAATAATAATAATAATAATAATAATAATAATAATAATAATAATAATAATAATAATAAGTAAGAAACAAAAATTAAAATTAATAAGGAATTGAATGAAGCACTTCGGGAACATCGAAATGTCAATTTCTCACCTGCCACATAAGGATTTTTTAAATCATTTTTTGGCATTGCTGAGCGAATTACACGTTTGTGATAAGGAGTTTTTCTTCTGTCAGGTAGAGCAAAAAATGCCACAATAAAAGGTCGAACATCTTCACTAGCATGTCCTCCAGCCAATCCAACCTCAGTTAAATGTAATTCATGCTCTACAATTTTTTAAATAAAAAATTATTAAAATTATAAAAATACAACTATTCAAAAATACAAAAAAAAAAAAAAAAAATTTTTTATACAGTGTGTGATATTTTAAACTTACTTTTCCCTGGTCTTGTTACACTTAGACGAAGCCCAAAGTTAGATTCAGGAAACAATATCCAAGATAGTGCAGCAGATGTTACATTTAACGATGTCCACCCTTTTTCTGGTAAAATAGCTTTAGCAATCTCTCGTTCTTCACTGAAAAGACCTTAAGCTTAATAAAATGCATTTGAATGGAAAAATATCATAATTAACTGATATCAAATAGAGTTTAATGCATCATCAAATAGGTGTTAAGGCTCATAGATCTAAGAAATGTAAGGAAAACTTCATAGAATTAGATGAACTGTTGTTGTTCTACCTTCTTAAAGGTTGCAACTGGAGGCTATGCAATTATTGTAGCATAAAGAAAGAAACACACTAAAGAAAGAGGTTGAATGCTACTAGTAAATTGCTATAAATGTGAGCATTTAAAAAATTTCAATAAAAAATAAAACATTTTTATATTATATTATTATATTATATTATATTATATTATATTATATTATATTATAAAAATTATAAATTAATATAATTAATTTATTTAAATCATTTATTATTATATTATTATATATATATATATATATATATATATATAATATATATATATATATATATATATATATATATATATATATATATATATATATATATATATATATATATATAGAGGTGGACCGGATAGTAGTTTTTTACTATCCGCGGATGCTGATGCGTTTGCGGATATTCAATTGCGGATATCCGCAGATGCGGATGCGGATGCGGATAGTTTAATATTTTAAGAGTTTTTGCCATAGCTACTTGGAATTTTAAATATAATATCCAGAATCTATGTTACCAGGGTGTGGGACGGGGACCCAACTCTTAAACACTCCACCAACCTCTTTCCTTCAACCTCCACCCATTTGGAAAAAGGTTTTATATATATATTATATATATATATATATATATATATATATATATATATATATATATATATATATATATATATATATATATATATATATATATATATATATATAACCAGTAATTCAGTATTACCTTCACACTTCACAGTTTCACATATTCCATTTGAAGTTAATAATTGGTAAGTTATTTTTTAGAAATAAAAGCTTTTGGGCTCTTTCAGGTGAAAGTTTGATTCGCTTTTCGTCGTAAATGAGGCCTGCTCCACTGAAAAGACGCTCACTAGCAACACTAGTTGAAGGACATGCTAAATAAATCCTTGCCAGCTCAGGAAGAAAAGGGAAACTTTTGCAATTATCTCTCCACCAAACCAGTTGGTCTTTACCTGCCTCCAAACATGGGAGTTTCAGATAATTTTCAATAATCGATATTGTATCCTTTGACACTTCTGACTGTGATTCTTCATCGCTGCTGGAAGCTAGAAGATCTTTCATTGATTTAGCAATGCTTAAGCTAACAGATTTTGTTTCTTTTGTATCTGAGAGCTTTTGCTTTTTCTTGAAAGGCGTTATTTTAGCTGTTTCTATCATCTCATCGCATAAGCATCCTAATTTGATTTTAACATTCTGAGAAACAAGTGGTTTAAAAAATTTTGTTTTGTACCTAGGATCTAAAAAGGTTGCAATTGTATAAGCATCATCATTTTCCAGGTTTTCAAATCTGTCGTTCATCTCCTTCATTAATGTTTCAGTCATCCTTGAAACTCCCTTAGACTTAATAACATTTGTTAACACAACTTTCAATGTTGAAACAAGTAGTATCACATCTGACAAACATGATTCAGCTGAACTTATAGTCTTTCTTAGTAATTTTTTACTATCCGCGGATGCGAATGCGGTTGCGGATACCCAATTGCGAATATCCGCGGATGCGGATATTGGAAAAATGATGCGGATATCCGCAGTTGCGGATGCTGGTGCGGATATCCGGTCCACCTCTAATATATATATATATATATATATATATATATATATATATATATATATATATATATATATATATATATATATATATATATATATATATATATATATATATATATATATATATATATATTTAGGGATGGAGTGAGATATCGGTATCGGCAAGATCGGCATCGACATTGGTATCGAGCTTTTAAGTATCGGTATCGGTATTGGGAAAAAAAATTACCGATACCGATACCGATACCGATACCGATACCAGATTTTTTAAGTAACTTAATCCCTTTGCTTATATTTTTTGGAATGTTCAGTTTCTTTGACTGTAAAGTTTCGAATACCAAGAAACATTGTTTTTCTTGATTTTCCAAATTTTCAATTAATTAATTGCTAATTAACCGTTAATTAAATTTTTTTGCTTATGGATTACATCCATTCTCAAGACTTTCATTTTAATATTTAAGATATTGAGCTGAAATTTACAATGTATATGCATTTTTTAAATTAATTAACATTCGATTTCTGACGTTTTTCTGAGTTTCTAACGGTTTAGCAGTTATAGGGGGTCAAAATTCAAAAAGAGATTAAATAGAAGTGGTAAAATAGTGGTCAGAATGATCCAAAAACTCCCCTGTACATTCTTAGCCCCAATTTCTACAATATTAACCGAGAACATTTGGGAATATTACGGATGGTGTTTGATTATAGAAGTTCAAATTTTTTTTTGAAAAAAAAATTTAAAAAAAATATAAAAAAAAAAAAAAAAAAAAAAAAAATTTCTTTAAAAAAATCCCTGTATTGAATGTTTTTGAAAATTGGATATTGTTTAGAGGAGGGATGGATCTAAAATGTTTATTTAAGACACTTTTAAAAACTAATTGTTTAATTCGAGATACAGCCTCTCAAAATTTGGAAAATTTGAAATTTCGTCGAAAATTCGGCCATTTTCGATAAGCTGTATCTCGAATCAAGCAAATAGGTTTTGAAAGTATTTTAAATAAAAGTTTTAGATCTATCCCTCCTCTAATAAAGTTAAAAAAAAATACATCCAATCAATATTTTTTTTTTTTTTTTAATTTTTTTGTCCGAAGGTGTGAATTTTTCAAAATTGGAAAAAAAAAATTTCAACACCTGGTCAAGTAAGGGCATATAACCTGTTTTCTGTTATGCACTTATCAAAACTCTGTAAGAAGTTTTTATAGCCAATAGATTTTGGAATATACACACCAAATTTCAGACCAAAAAAATTTTTTAGGCGTCCTCACCGTAGATTTAAACTTACCTTAAATTTAAGAAATTACTTATAAACTTTAAGTCCCTCGTAAAAACGTTAGGAATGGAGTTTTTTCGTCAGGAAAAAAGCTATATATACTGAAATTTTCAGGAGAATCGGATGAAATTTTTTTTTTTTTCAAGAATGGATGCTTCCCTTATATTCTATATCTCTGTAACTACAGATCCGATTTTGGTCAAATTAGGACAGTTAACTCTTTATGTAACATTGATCAATTTGTTATGCTTAATTTTTCATTTATTTAATTACTTAATTAAATTATGTAATTTTTTTTATTAATATTACGTAATACTTTGCCACGTCGCGTCTCAATAATTTTGTTTTCAAAAAATCGATATGTTGCTTTCTACTTAAAGTGATTTTTTGAAATTCACAAAACATTATTTCCATATTTTTTCAAGCCAATTCCTTCATACCATTTGGTTTATTTTCTTAAATGGTTTATTTTTATCTTAATCCCTAATTTAATCCATTAGCAACATATTAAGATGGTATCCGAGGTGCGTGATATATATATATATATATATATATATATATATATATATATATATATATATATATATATATATATATATATATATATATATATATATATATATATATATATATATATATATATATATATATATATATATATATATATATATATATATATATATATATATATATATATATATATATATATATATATATATATATATATATATATATATATATATATATATATATATATATATATATATATATATATATATATATATATATATATATATATATATATATATATATATATATATATATATATATATATATATATATATATATATATATATATATATATATATATATATATATATATATATATATATATATATATATATATATATATATATATATAATATATATATATATATATATATATATATATATATATATATATATATATATAGATTATTGATCTGGATGTTGTTCGAGCATGTTGCAATGAAATCAGAATGGAAGAGAAGAAACCAGAAGAATAAATTATTGGAAAGAGAAGAAAAATAAAAATGAGGAGAGTTTTTTGTCATCAGGATTGAAAGAATAATAGAAAATTTGCTTAAGAGGAGTTTGTAAAGAAGAGATCTTAAGTCAGTGAAATAATTTAGAAACATGTAAAAAAACAAATTTGCATTTCGGAAAAAAAATATGACTTTAAAACCACAAAATATTAAAAATTATTAAATTTAAAGAAAAGTTGGTGTGAAGTTTAAAAGTAGTCCAAGTCTATTCCTTTTATAATTCAAAATTAAACTATTCAAATTAACACTGCAAGATTTAGGCCAATGCAACCAACCGTGATGCAACTTAAAATCTATTCTGAAGAGATTGAGTTTCATTGCGGACATCCACATCTTTACCCCTAGAAGAGGGCTTCTTTTCAGCAGCTGAGAGGGGCTAGAAACCTCCTCAACTGTTTCAAATTTCTTCCCATAGAATTTCTCTCATAGGAAACAATGGAAAGTTGTAGCGACAGGCCCAGCAAGCCGGCTACGTAAAATTGAAGCTGCTCAAGTAACCAAGGATGCTCCTCACACAGGACCTAACAAGATTCTGGAGGAGTAGCACCTGACAGGTATCAGCCTACCAGGTTGGACGGTGATGATGATGAAGATTAATTAATTATGTTGTTCCTCAGGGTTCTGTTCTATCTCCTACTTTATTCTTACTTTTCATTAACGACCTTCTCAGCTGTACTCCTAACTCTGTTCATTCTTATGCCGACGACTTCTACGCATTTCAAATCTGCTCTCTCTGTTGCTTCTAGAGTTGCTTCACGTCTTCAACTTTCCGATTCCAATCTTGTCGTGATATATATATATATATATATATATATATATATATATATATATATATATATATATATATATATATATATATATATATATATATATATATATATATATATATATATATATATTCAACTTTGAAAACAAATTTATATCTCTCTCTCAAACACCTCTTAGCTTTCCTATTTTCTTCGACGGCTCTCACGTCTCACTTTGAACAACATAAATATTCTTGGTGTCCACATAAGCAACAAATTATCTTGGAAACATCATATCACAAAGGTTGCTAAGGTGGCCTCTAAAAAGCTGACAGTTGTGTAATGATTGAGGGAATTTTTTTTCTTCCAAACAATTACTTCAATTATATAAGGGTCTTATCCGTCCTTGCATGGAGTACTGTTCTCACATTTAGGGGGGGTTCCAGTTCCACCCTTCTTTTGGATACGGTTGAATTTAAGACTAAAAGAATAATAAACTGTCCCCTACTTCCTGTACCCCTTTTAAGGGATCAGATAAGCTTAACGGAAATAGAGGTACAGGGAATCGTACCAGAGCAGCCGCGACATCCGGCCTCACTTCCGGTGCCCACTCTTTTTCGTGGGACACAATTGTGTAATGGGGGCAAGCCCTGAGTCTTCCTGGTTCCTTTATGAGGACAGGGAGCCCCTTTACCTTTCAAAGGTAAATTACCTTCCCTTTTAGAGGCAGAAGGCGTAACCACAGCCTTGTATACTCCATTCACATGACATGAGCCTGTAACCCTCGTAATCTCTAGTATTCTCCTCTCTTCTATCATAATACCTTTCCGAGCGGTAGGGAAGACGTAGTCCATTGCTCTATTGACCCATGCTCTTTCCTGAGATTACTTTTTGGCACATCAACCGACTTGATGGGAATATGGGAGGGGGATACTCGTTGTCCACACTACCCGATTTAAGACAAGACGAGATTTTGAGATCTATCATATAACTCACTAACAGAGTTTAGGAAGAAAGAGCTTCCTATAGATCGGGGCCGTCCTCTTTTCCTTTCTGATGGGTTCCTCAAGGTTGAAGACCTTTTTTTATTTTTTCTAGGGTGAGGTCGGAGATCTTCTTGAAGGGCTTTATTTGAAGAGCCGGAGGCTCGGATTCGCAGCAACCGTTTTGAGTGACAAATGCAAAAAGCCTTTAATAACATAATAACATTCGTCTTTTTTTTAATTGAAATGAATATTACATTGCACACACACCCAATAGACAAATGTATACATATAATAGATAATAATAGATCTTTCCCAACTCCGGTGGAATTTGGTAGGCCTCTGTCCTTTACCCACCGGAGGAGACATAAAAAAATAAATAAATAAATAAAGCAAGAAAGACAATAAAAATGTTTTATTATATAATTTATTTACAATCATATATATATATATATATATATATATATATATATATATATATATATATATATATATATATATATATATATATATATATATATATATATATATATATATATATATATATATATATATATATATATGTTGGTGTGAAAGGGGTATGAGTCTTTAATCCGAGCCTAGGGATTTCGAATCTTTGTTATTTACGCTATATTCAGAATTAGTTGAAGCATGTTTTCGTAGCTGCTTCTTCTACATTGAAAACCTAAATGCTTCAGTTACTAACTCAGATAGCACTAGCTTTCACTGCTTGAAGCCAGCCGATTACTTTTTACTACAAGCCATATTGTAAAATTCAGGATCACAACTCTAAAGACAAATCAAAGAGAAATCTCAATTTGACTTCATTGGAATTCTTATTTTACAGCTTTTAAATGCATAACATATTCGCAGTGTTCGTTGAAATTCATAACAGTTAAACTGTACATCTTTAAGTAAATTTAAATATGCAAAGGATTTTATTTTTATAAGAATACATCAATTAAGGAATATGTAAAGGAAATGTAAAAGTTAATATAATAAACATAACATTCGGTAACTAATTTATTTTTATATATATATATATATATATATATATATATATATATATATATATATATATATATATATATATATATATATATATATATATATATATATATATATATATATATATATATATATATATATATATATATATATATATATATATATATATATATATATATATATATATATATATATATATATATATATATATATATATATATATATATATATATATATATATATATATATATATATATCTTAAAACAAGCAAAGCTTATTTCTTCGTCTTAACTTTATTAATTATTCTTAATTTGTGGAATCAAACTGACTATTCTCTGATAATCCTAATCAGTATTAAACTGTGATAGATGCTTGACAGATCTACTATCAAAAGGTAAGATAATTTTCGCTTAAAAAGTTGCTAAAACTTTAACTTTTATATTTAAAACATTTAGAAATATTTTTAGCTTGAGTAATAATATAGTAATACTAAAAGAAAATTCCTATTTTGCCCCTATATATATATATATATATATATATATATATATATATATATATATATATATATATATATATATATATATATATATATATATATATATATATATATATATATATATATATATATATATATATATATATATATATATATATATATATATATATATATATATATATATATATATATATATATATATATATATTATATTTGGCTAATTTTTTTTCTTCTTCTTCTTACAGACTATCAAAATCTGAATGTCTTATATATATATTAGTGATGGCATCCGCATTCGCATCCGCACAAAAATCAACATCCGCATCCGCATCCGCATCCGCATCCGCATCCGCATCCGCATCCGCACTTTCGGAAATTCAACATCCTCATCTGCATCTGCATCCGCACTTTCGAAAATTCAACATCCGCATCCGCATCCGCACTCGCACTTCTCCAAAATTCGACATCCGCATCCGCATCCGCATCCGCAAATTAGAAAATATGACATCCGATCCATCACTAATATATATATATATATATATATATATATATATATATATATATATATATATATATATATATATATATATATATATATATATATATGCGAATTGTAGATCAAGAGTGAGGGTGAAGAGAGAACTATCGGATTGGTTTAGCATAGGAGTGGTATTGAGACAGGGGTGTGTAATATCTCCATGTTATTTAATCTATTGATGAATGGTTTACTTAGAAAAATGGAGAGAGAAGGGAAGAGTATTACGTTGAGAAATATGGAGGGTGAATGTGAAGTGAATGTTTTACTTTTTGCAGATGATGCGGCATGTGTTGGTGGCAGAATCTGGAGAAAAGATGAGAATACTTGTGAGAGAGTTTGAAGGGAAATGTGCAAACACCGATTGAAATTCAATCCAGCGAAGAATAAAGTTATGAGGATTGGAGGTGGGGATGAGGAAATGTGGAGGGAGGAATTGGTTTGTGGAAGTGTGAGAATGGAAACTTGAGGAGGTGAATGAATTCAAATATCTAGTAATGTTGTGTGGAAGGTAAGGGTGGAACGGAAAAAGGAATAAAGAACAGAGTGGTAGAAGGAATGAAAGTATTGGGGGCCTAAGAAAAGTATGGAAGAAAGGAAAATTTCGAAAGAAATAAAGATAAGAATGTTTGAATGTATGTGTTCACCTTCTGTATTGTATGTGTGTGAAACATAGACGATAAGTGCTCGGTCGAGAAAAAGTTTCAATATCTTTGAGATGAAAGATTTGAGAGCGAAATATAAATTGAGAAGGATTGATAGGATTAGAAATGAAAGAATAAGGGAGATGTGTAAATGGAAGAAGGGTGTAATTGATAGAGAGGAGGAGGATGTGCTAAAATGGTTTGGACATATGTGAAGAATGAAAGAGAACAGAATGGTTGGTAAAGTACGTAGATCCGATGTAGATAGGGGAAGGGTAGGGGGAGGGGAAGGCCGAAGTGGAGATGGATGGATGGAGTGAGAGTGATTTTGATGGAAGGAATTTGAGTTTAGACGAGGGTAGAAGATTTGTGGAGACAGAGATGGCGGGAGGTGGTGAAAGCGTTGAAAGGTAAGAATAGTTATGTTTGTAAGGGAATTGTGGCGGGCACCACCTCACGAAAGTGGGAAAGGTGATAGTGAAATATATAT
Organism: Armadillidium nasatum; assembly: GCA_009176605.1. Lineage (NCBI taxonomy): Eukaryota > Metazoa > Arthropoda > Malacostraca > Isopoda > Armadillidiidae > Armadillidium > Armadillidium nasatum. The sequence continues at coordinate 15,233 of SEYY01020338.1, forward strand.
ATATATATATATATATATATATATATATATATATATATATATATATATATATATATATATATATATATATATATATATATATATATATATATATATATATATATATATATATATATATATATATATATATATATATATATATATATATATATATATATATATATATATATATATATATATATATATATATATATATATATATATATATATATATATATATATATATATATATATATATATATATATATATATATATATATATATATATATATATATATATATATATATATATATATATATATATATATATATATATATATATATATATATATATATATATATATATATATATATATATATATACATCCGCATCCGCATCCGAACTTTTTCGAAAATTCAAAATCCGCATCCGCATCCGTACTTCAAAAATCCAACATCCGCATCCGCACTTCTCAAAATTCAACATCCGCATCCGCATCCGCATCCGCACTTCTCCAAAATTCAATCCGCATCCGCATCCGCATCCGCAAATTGGAAAATATGACATCCGATCCATCACTAATATATATATATATATATATATATATATATATATATATATATATATATATATATATATATATATATATATATATATATATATCCACTACGTAATTCATTATTTATTTTACCGCATATTTTAAAGTCTGGACTGAGAAAATATATATCTTAATGATGGTAGCTACCATGCCTATATAATCCGATCAAGTATCTATCTTATCTCTGATCTATCATATATATATATATATATATATATATATATATATATATATATATATATATATATATATATATATATATATATATATATATATATATATATATATATATATATATAATATATATATATATATATATATATATTGTGTCATTTTAAATAGTTACCCAAAAATATAAAATAACGTTTTCTTTAATAAAAAGTATTTTAAATCATTAACTTGTGAATTGTGTTCATATTGTTTTAAATAAGAAAAGACAGGTAAAACCTGAATAAATAAAAACCAAGTTTCTTTTTGTTGTTAAAGCAATTATTATTGATGTATAAAATATAAACTATTAATTAAAAAAATAAAACATTTAAAATATAATGTAAATTGTAAAATATTACTATAACAAATTCTTAATTCACGTTCCCTCCAAAATTTACTTTATTTTGGCGCTTTTTCTGATCTCATTTTAGCGCCAAACTTTAAGGTAAAACCATTATAAAAACTATTATAAAATATAAAATATATTTTTTTATATTATATTGTATTATAATTTCAATAAAAAAAATGTTTATGTCATAATTTCGATTTTCATATATTTTATTATGTAATTTAAAATTATATAAAATAATAATTTTATAAATTTTAAAATATTATTTTTTTTTTTTTTTTTTTTTTTTTTTTTATACTATTTCATATATGATTTTGTAAAACTTTAATAATGGTAACTTTGTACAACATTTTTGCTAAAAATAATAAAATAAAGTGGAAAAATATCTACTCTTCTTACACCTTCCCAAATATTGAGATAATCTTCAGAAGGTATAGAATAAGCAGTAAACTTTCTCTTTATCCCAGGAGCCGAAGAAGAAACCGATACTAAAGCCGAACTGTCCAGAAGAAGCCGTCCCAAGCAGAAGCCCAAAAAGAAGCCGCTCCTACAGAAACCGAAGAAGAAGTTTCAACGCCTCTGATACCAAAAGGAAACCCAGTTTGGCAGCCCATTTGCCCTCGACTATGGTTCCTCCTTTGAAGTAGCCTTCCATCTGAGGCTACAGACGTTCTATAGGCCTGAAGAGAAGTGGTGGCTACCACACGCCTACCAGTCGGCATTCCATAAGGGGACATTGAAAACACCCAGCCTCTTGATCTATCCCCCTTCGCTATAACAAAGTGTAGTGACCTCCTGGACCATACATTGGTCACAACAGAGATAATTAGGTCACTATATATATATATATATATATATATATATATATATATATATATATATATATATATATATATATATATATATATATATATATATATATATATATATATATATATATATATATATATATATATATATATATATATATATATATATATATATATATATATATATATATATATATATATAGGGTTGGAGCGATACCAAAATTTTTACCTATACCGATACCGATACCGATACCTAAAAATTACCAGATACCGATACCGATACCGATACCGGTATCGGTATCGGAAAATATGCCGATACTACTAAAAATATAAAATAACGTTTTCTTTAATAAAAAGTATTTTAAATCATTAACTTGTGAATTGTGTTCATATTGTTTTAAATAAAAAAAGACAGGTAAAACCTGAATAAATAAAAACCAAGTTTCTTTTTGTTGTTAAAGCAATTATTATTGATGTATAAAATATAAACTATTAATTAAAAAAATAAAACATTTAAAATATAATGTAAATTGTAAAATATTACTATAACAAATTCTTAATTCACGTTCCCTCCAAAATTTACTTTATTTTGGCGCTTTTTCTGATCTCATTTTAGCGCCAAACTTTAAGGTAAAACCATTATAAAAACTATTATAAAATATAAAATATATTTGTTTTATATTATATTGTATTATAATTTCAATAAAAAAAAATGTTTATGTCATAATTTCGATTTTCATATATTTTATTATGTAATTTTTAAATATATTATAAAATAATATTTTATAATTTAAAAATATAAAGTTTTGTATACTATTTCAATATGATTTTGTAAAACTTTAATAATGGTAACTTTGTACAACATTTTTGCTAAAAATAATAAAATAAAGTGGAAAAATATCTACTCTTCTTACACCTTCCCAAATATTGAGATAATCTTCAGAAGGTATAGAATAAGCAGTAAACTTTCTCTTTATCCCAGGAGCCGAAGAAGAAACCGATACTAAAGCCGAACTGTCCAGAAGAAGCCGTCCCAAGCAGAAGCCCAAAAAGAAGCCGCTCCTACAGAAACCGAAGAAGAAGTTTCAACGCCTCTGATACCAAAAGGAAACCCAGTTTGGCAGCCCATTTGCCCTCGACTATGGTTCCTCCTTTGAAGTAGCCTTCCATCTGAGGCTACAGACGTTCTATAGGCCTGAAGAGAAGTGGTGGCTACCACACGCCTACCAGTCGGCATTCCATAAGGGGACATTGAAAACACCCAGCCTCTTGATCTATCCCCCTTCGCTATAACAAAGTGTAGTGACCTCCTGGACCATACATTGGTCACAACAGAGATAATTAGGTCACTATATATATATATATATATATATATATATATATATATATATATATATATATATATATATATATATATATATATATATATATATATATATATATATATATATATATATATATATATATATATATATTAGGGATGGAGCGATACCAAAATTTTTACCTATACCGATACCGATACCGATACCTAAAAATTACCAGATACCGATACCGATACCGATACCGGTATCGGTATCGGAAAATATGCCGATACTACTACCGATACCGATACCGATACTTTACTCTTATCCAAAAATTTTGCCGATACCGGTATCGGAAAATAGGCCGATACTTGCCGATACCGATACTTCACTCCATCCCTAATATATATATATATATATATATATATATATATATATATATATATATATATATATATATATATATATATATATATATATATATATATATATATATATATATATATATATATATATATATATATATATATATATATATATATATATATATATATATATATATATATATATATATATATATATATATATATATATATATATATATATATATATATATATATATATATATATATATATATATATATATATATACCCAATTTCCATTTTATCGAACACCACCTTTCTTCTTGTAGACTTCATCTCTTGTTTTTATCTGAAACTCAGGTGTTCGAGTGCTCTGGCAGCAAACACTACCCTGTTTCCTCCTACTGTCTCTTACCTTCAATTTACAGCCAAATGCGGATGTTGCGCATATGTGCGTAACGATGCTGTCTGTTCTCGTGTTTCTCATTCGGAGTCTTTTAAATTTTCCACCTTTTGGGTTAAACTTTTTTCCTAGCTTACAAACTCTACAACTAAAATCATTTGTTATTTCTACTTATCTCCTAACTCTATAGATTATTCAAAATTCATCGACTATCTTAACTCCAAACTAAAACACATTCCTTCTCCTTTTTCCTAAATTATCATATTAGATGATTTCAATGTTCACTAATGCCAATGACTTTATTCTAGTTATGAAATAGCCTGGGAAAGTACCTTTTGATTCTCCATCCAAAACAACCCTGAGTAATAAGTGCACATCCCCGTCCATATATATATATATATATATATATATATATATATATATATATATATATATATATATATATATATATATATATATATATATATATATATATATATATATATATATATATATATATATATATATATATATATATATATATATATATATATATATATATATATATATATATATATATATATATATATATATATATATATATATATATATATATATATATATATATATATATATATATATATATATATATATATATATATATATATATATATATATTACCGAGGTGACTTTCTCTGGCAAGGAGGAGCACATTTCACATTGTTTACTTTCAACTAAACTTAACAAACCTTGGTTTAACTCTGCTTATTCTCGTGCTACCTGTCGCAGGGATGTTGCCTTCAGGAATTACCGTCGTTTTAAACTCATGCAACTTATATTTCATCCCGGAATCGTGAAATCTATCCTCCGTAACATCAAAAACCCTTTTCTATATACAAAATGCTATAATCTTTCTATTTCATCTTCTTCTCGCCCTTTCTGAGCCTTCTCAACCTTCTAACTACCTCCCCATTTCTTTAAACACCGTTCTTTCTAAAGTTTTTAAATCTATACTTAACAGGAAGATTTGGAAACATCTCAATTCTTCTGATCTTATCTCTGATTACTAGTATGGCTTTCGCAAGAAATGCTCTACTGGTGATTTTCTTTCCCTTCTCTTTGACTCTTGATCAATCGCTCTTCGGCATTTTGCTGTCACGCTGGCCTTATTGAAAGTTTACGAAAGAGTTAGGCTCAAAGCCTTTGTTTCTAAACTCCCCTTTTCCGGAATCTATCCTACTCTCTATGACCTTCTTTTTGATATCTTTGCTGATCATTCTATAGTATAGTTCATCATTTAAATCAATTAATAGTAAGTTTCTCAAGGACATGCCCTATCCTTAACTCTTTTCCTACATTTCATTATTAACGATCTCTCTGTTACTTCATCACATATCTACCCTTATACTGATGACTCCACTCTTCATTACTCCTTCAAGTTTGAAAGACGCCCCTCAAAACATCAGACATTTAATGCAAGAAGTGTGGCCTTAGAGCAGCTAACCCCTGATCTTTCACGTATTTCAAATTGGGGTAGAGAAAAGATGGGCGCTTTCAATGCCTCAAAAACCTAATCACTAATCTTTGCTTGATACAATCTTCTTCACAACTATGGCATTTTCTTCGAAAAACACAAACATATCTGGGGTGATTTCACTCATACAGCTCTCCTTTAAAGGTGGAATCTAAAGCTTTTCGTCTTATAAACTCTTTTTCTCTTACTAACTCTCTCCAATCTCTTTCTGCACGACGAAATGCTGCGTCACTCTCTTTACTGTCACTATTACAATGGATTTTGCTCTTCTGAACTCTCACGTCGCATACCCCCTCCACTGAGAAGGGCCCGAGCAACGATTTTCTACACTGTCTCATCCTTTATCTGCCCAACTCTCTAACCTTAGACCTAACCTCTATGCTCAATCATACATATACGCTACTGGTAAAGTCTGGAACAAACTCCCTTTATCTGTTTTTCCAATTTTCTTTGACATGCACACTTTTAAATTTTATAGCCTCTAGGTAACATCTTCCATTAGCGACCAGCTTTTAGGCATAAATGAGTTGGAGGGGTTGAAAGAGGAGGATTATCTCCGGAATCGGCTATGGTTGAATTAGAGACAAAAGTTTGAGATTACCCTCCATTGGGGATAATGTATATATTTTGAACCTTATCTTAACGAATTAAATTTTGAAGAGCATAAATTGAATTAATTGAAACAAAAGAATAAAGAATGTATTTTTTTTTATATATTATATATACATATATAATTATTTTTTTAAATGAAATAAATCTGAATTAAATGTATTTAGAATTTGCAATATTTGCACGAAGAAATCTTTTTATATTTTTTTTTCTCTCCAGATAAACTCGCAAAGATGGAAGTCTAGAATATTCCTGGTAGCGAATTAACCGAATCAAACCTAACCTAACGAAATTAAACAAAATTTTACTTAACCAAGCCTAACCTAACTTAACCTAACCTAAAATAACTTAATCTAACCTAACTTTACCTAACCTTAACCTATCTTAACCTAACCTAACCTATCCTATCGAAAGTAAACAAATCCTTACACACCATTACATCGTAAGTTTGGACTCCACACGACTTTAAGACTTTATTCTCTACTGAAATTTATAAAATACACTGTCGCAAAATGAGATACATTTGGACTTTTCGCTATTTTTTCGATATCTAAAACACGATAACTTACTTCTCTTTCTTTTTTCAGCTTTTCAAATATTATTTTCGTTTCTTTAGGGTCATGTTCTACAAATCTACAAATAATGTAAATTTCGTTACAATCGATTGTGGTAGATATAATTAAAAAGAACCTATATATATATATATATATATATATATATATATATATATATATATATATATATATTATATATATATATATATATATATATATAATATATATATATATATATATATATATATATATATGGACAGCCACCGTTTTCATATGATCTGAAGATGTGATTGAAAGATTTGTGTGCAGATTTAAAATGCTTTAAAAATCGGGTTATTATAGAAACTTCAAGTAGTATATAAATTCAATCTAAATATTACAAATAAAATTTATGTATATATTATGTGAGCTACAAATTGGAATAAGTGGATACCATAAATGCTGTTTGAAAATGAATCCAATTCACATTTGAATTAAGCATGCAAAGAGTCTTAATATAGTAAACAAATGATTTTTACCTTTTTCCTTTAGATCCCAGATACACATGGAGTACTAAATCTTTTCCTAAGTATTTAATGGGTGCAGTTTTGAAAACTCGAAGTTCAGCTCCCAAAAGGGAATCAGCTAAAGGAACATCTTCTAAATTAAACATAAGTCTTCTATGAGAATCAATAAAGTTATGAAGGCGAGAATCTGCAAAGGAAAAAAAATAGTAATTTTGAATCGATTTTTTTTTCTGAACATGTCTTTAATATTAACAATGGAAAAATATAAAATTCTCTTACTGCGGTTAACAAAAGTAATAATAATATCAGCAGCTCCAACTGTTTCCCTGTGTTCAGGATCTAACTGAGGGGCTTGGCCCCTTTCATCTAAGGCATCAAAAATACTTTTCAAATAGGTTGGTGCTGATCCATTTATTGTTGTGTGATGGTGTTTTTTACTTTTTAAAGGAGGTGGTAATCCGAATACATCTAACATATAGGTTTTCAAGGCCTTAGTTTCACCTGTTGAAAGTTCTGCTTTAACTGTGTGACCAAACCCATTATCTACCCACACCGCTGTGGTCTTTGATTCAATCGCACATATTTTCAAAAAGGTTAATAATAATGTGATAACAAAATTTGTCATCATAATGAAGAGTGTAAAAAAATTAAAAAATGATTTGCAAGGAAAGAAGAAATTTGTAGAATCCGTATAACTTGGAAGTCATTTTCTTTATAAGCTTAAGTTACAGAAACCTGCAATATATATATATATGTATATATATATATATATATATATATATATATATAATATATATATATATATATATATATATATATATATATATATATATATATATATATATATATATATATATATATATATATATATATATATATATATATATATATATATATATATATATATATATATATATATATATATATATATATATATATATATATATATATATATATAATATATATATTATATATATATATATATATATATATATATATATATATATATATATATATATATATATATATATATATATATGAACATGTTAACGATAGTATGGCAAATGGCAATTCTCAGTTACGAAGGAAAGTATCACAAACTACAGCTGCAAGCTTCAAATCTTACTGCTAGAAAGGTTCATAACGATTGTATAAAATAGCGTGAAAAATAATTTATAAAGTTTCCAGCATATAACACGAATTTAAATCCATTTTGAACGCTTTCACAATTTGACAGTACAGAAATAGTGAGAGCGGAAGAATTGATAAGTCGAAAAGCTTTAGACTCCACCTTTTCGAGGAGAGCTGTATGAGCGGAACCAACTCAGATATGTAAGAGATTCTCAATTCTCCCATTCTCCCAATCCTCTAATCAGCCCACCAAAGCCAACAAGTGTTCACACATACATCACACACAATGTTTTCATGTTCATACTTGTGAAATATATTTACCCTACTAATAAGAGCTTGTTTATTATATCATCCTATTTCTATTTTCAATTTTTACTATTCTTTTTCTAAGCATATTCTTCACATTATACTCGTTTCACAAAACACACACATATTAGCCTCTACAGCGGGGTATAGAGATGTTTACACTCTTCAACTCTCTTTTTCTTATTATTATTATTTTTATTATTATTATTGTTATTATTATTATTATTATTACTTTTATTATTATTGTTATTATTATTATTATTATTATTATTATTATTATTATTGTTATTTTATTATTATTATTGTTATTATTATTATTGTTATTATTATTATTATTATTATTATTATTATTATTATTATTATTATTATTATTATTATTATTATATATGGTTCAGATGTCATTGGGGTAAGACGTGTTAAAAAGAGAAGAAACAGTAAGATTTTAGAAGGAAAACACCAAGAAAGAGAAGGTAGATGGTAATCTGAAGAGTAAAAAATAAACTCTCAGAAGAAACATGATTTAGAGAAGAAGGTTATGAGTGAGAAGAAAACATCAATATTCAAGCCAGGATGAGTTTAAGAATAATAAACAAAAATTTTAATATAAAGTTATTTTTTTTCGAAATTAAGATAAATAGTAAAATTTAATTTAAATTAGAAAAAATTGTGAAGCAACAAAAGTAAAATACGATGTTTTGGAATTAATACAAAGAAAATTAAATATTTTCAAAATTTCAACTTGAATATTGATTATTTTGAACGTGATTCAATATGACATCTGAATCATAAAGACTTACAACAAGTCTTTCAATAATGTGCCTTCAGCATCATTTGGAGGTTGTGGCGACAGGCCTAGCAAGCCGGCTACTTAAAAAGACACACTGCTCAAGAAACCACTGATGAGCCTTGTTATAGGACGGAATGCCTTTCAGAGGCTCGTCGCCTGACAGGAGTGATCCTAACAGGATGGATGGTGATGATGATGGTGATTATTATTATTAAATAAAACCATGAAATATACACGCCCTAAAATATAATGACATGTTTATTATGTTATCCTATTTCTATTTACAATCTTTACTACACTTTTTTTAATCATATTCATTACCATTGTATTTGTTTCATAATACTCACAC
>SEYY01020338.1:27500-37500 GCA_009176605.1 Armadillidium nasatum
CCTCCCAACACCTTCTTCCCTTCTTTTATTCCATACTCTACTACATCTCCTCCCTCAAAATTCCCACCCAGATATTTAAAAGAATTAATCCATCCCAATCTCTCTCTTCCCACCTTAATTAACAGTTCACCTCCCCCACCTACAACCCTCTCTTCACTCTCCCCATTTTTCATCTATAACACTTTACTCTTTCCTGCGTTCACTCGTAAGCCTAACTCATCACAAAATTTTACAAACTTATCCACCAAATCCTTTAAACCCCCTTGTGACTCAGACAAAAGTACACTGACATCCGCATATAATAACACATTCGCATTCCATATATTTTGAATGCGAAAATGCATCATATATATATATATATATATATATATTATATATATATATATATATATATATATATATATATATATATATATATATATATATATATATATATATATATATATATATATATATATATATATCCTAACTGCAATCTTGCCAAATTTTTAGTTCCTATCTTAGATCCTCTAACTGAAAACGATTTTACCTTGTCAGACACTTTCGACTTTATCAATTGCCTAAATTCTTCTTTTTTTGGCACTTACTTCATGACAAGCTTTGATATTGAATCTTTGTATACAAATCTTCCTATTTCTGAAACCATCAATATAATAACTAATGAATTATTTCACAACAATCAAAACATTATGGGAATGGATCATCTCGCATTCACCTAACTTTTAAAATTATCTGTTGAAGATTCTATATTCCTTTTCGAAGGGGTATTATATCCAAAATGATGGTATGGTTATGGGCTCTTTTCTTAGGTCCTACTTTTGCAAATAGTTTTCTGTTTTTATGAAAAACAATGGATCAGGCAATGCTCTTTTCTATTCAAACCCCTTCTCTATCGCAGTTACATGAATGACTGCTTCGTAGTTTTCAAAGAGAAAGTTTCATGCCAATATGTTTCTACAGTATATGAATGAGAGACACAACAGAATGAGCTTCATCATGGAAAAAGAAGTTAATATTTCCTTATTTTTTCTAGATGTATATGTTACACATATTAACAACATATTTAAAACATCTGTTTATAGAAAACCTACTTCTACCTTTCTTGCTACAAACTATTTTAGCAATATACCTCTTAAGTTTATACTATCAGGTCTAAGATCTATAATCTATAGAGCATTTAAACTTTGCTCTGACTGGCATTTATTCCATAAAGAAATGGGATTTATTAAAATTCTTTTCCATTTTAATTTATTCCCTAAGTTCCAAGTGGAAAAAAGTATTAACGAGTTTCTCGCTGATATCTTTAGAGCTACTCATCATTTTCCAACTGTTCCTAAGCAAAAAATAAATCTAAGACTTACGTATTTAGGGTTCCTTACACCCCAACTTAACAAAAATATTCTTACTGCACTTGAAGCTACATTCCTCCAGTGCCAGTTTATTCTAACAAATTAAAACTCCCTCTAAAATCACACTTTTTCAGACACAAGGAATCTATCCCAATGCTTCTCAGATCTTCATTAATTTATTTATTTAAGTGTGCCAGCTGTAATGAAGCATATTTAGGACAAACTGGTCTACATTTAAAAGTAAGAATTGATAAACATAGAGGAGTTTCCTTCAGAATTGACCTTACTCTTTCCTCTCCTGAATACTCTGCCATGAGAGACCATGGAGAAACCGACTCTTTTTACTTCTTTCGATTTCTCTATACTTGAAGAACAGAAATTTAATGACAAAAAAGGGTGGATATGAAATGGTCTTTTATAGCAGAGTGTACAGGAGAGCAAAGAAGATGGTCTGTTCTAAAGGAAACTCCTTTGTGCTTATCAATCCTTACTTTCAATTGTAGACCAGTCTGGCCTGCATATACCGTAATACAGCTGGCACACTTAAATAAATAAATTAATGAGGATCTGAGAAGCATTGAGTGAGATTCTTTGTGTCTGAAGAAACTATAAATTGAGAGGGAGTTATAATTTATAAGAATGAACTGGCGTTGCTGGAATGTAGCTTCAATTATAGTAAGAATATTTCTATTAAGTTGAGATGTAAGTGATCCTGTATACAGAAGTTTTAAATATATATTTTGTTTGGGTAGAGTAGGAAAATGAAGAATGGGTCTGAAGATATTAGCGAGACACTAGTTAATTAATAATTTTCCACTTGGAACTTTGGGAATAAATTAAAATGGAAAAGTATTTTCATAAACTCCATCTCTGTATGAATTATATATATATATATATATATATATATATATATATATATATATATATATATATATATATATATATATATATATATATTATATATATATATATATATATATATATATATATATATATATATATATATATATATATATATATATATAATATATATATATATATATATATATATATATATATATATATATATATATATATATATATATATATATATATATATATATATATATATATATATATATATATATAATATCGGTATTTATTATTGCTTGCATGCGAGGGGTCCCTCGGAGTGTGCAGAGCGCATCAATGAAGCGATTCTCCTTGGCATGGAGGCGTACATTCCATATTCTTTCCCTTGTACTAATCCTAACGAACCTTGGTCAACTCTGATTGTTCTCGTGTTATTCGCCGCAGGGATTACCGTCGTCTTCAAATTCCAGAAGCTCATTCAATTTATATTTCATCTCGGAATCGTGCAAAATTTATTCTTCGCAACACCTAAAAACTCTTTTCTTGGTTGAAAAATGCAATAATCTTTCTGGTTCCTCTTTTGCAAAAAAATGACAACTCTTACATTGCTTTTTTCTTTTTCCCTCCTCTAGTATCTTCCGACGGCACAACTGTCGTTTGCCTTCTTCTAAAGCTGAACTCTTCGCTCAAACTTTTGACTCTAATTCAGCCTTAGACGATTCCGGAGCAATTCCTCGTACTTCAACTCCTTCCAACTCATATATGCCTGCAATTGTGATTTCTTCTAAAGGTGTCATTTCTGCTTTTTCAGAGCTTAACATTAAAAAGACATACGATACTGATGGTATCCCTCCTGTGGTTCTCAAAACTTGTGATTCTAATCTTGCACCTTGCCTTGATAAACTATTTCGTCTTCGTCTTTTTACTTCAACTTTCCCTTTTTGCTGGAAACGAGCACTCATTCAGCCTGTGCCGAAGGAGGGAGACCACTCTTAACTATCCAACTACGGTCCCATTTCTTTAACCTCCGTTCTTTCTAAAGTTTTCGAATCTATCCTTAACAGGAAGATTTGGAAACATCTCAATTCTTCAAATCTTATCTCTGACCGCCAGTATGTCAGTCGTAAAAAATGCTCTACTATGATCTTCTTTCCCTTCTCTCTGACTCTTGGTCTTCTGCTCTACTGCATTTCAGTGAATCTTTTGCTATCGCACTGGGCCTTTCGGTTGCTTTCGATAGGGTCTGGTACAAAGCTTTGATTTCTAAACTTCCCCCTTTCGAAATTTATCCTTTTCTCTGTGGTCTTCTCTCTGATTTTTTTCCGATCGTTCTATAATTGCTGTTGCAGAAGGCCACCACCATTCATTTTTTATTTCTATTAATAGTGGTGCTCCTCAGTATTCTGTCCTTTCCCCAACACTTTTTCCACTTTTCATTAAAGATCTTCTCTCTATTACTTCATTAACTATCCACTCCTATACTAATAACTCCACACTTCCTTACTCCTTTCAGTTAATAGACGATAGAATAGGGGACTTGGCACAATTGACCTATAATCTTTCTCGCATTTTAAATTGAGGCAGAGAAAACACAGTTCCTTTCAATGCCTCAAAAACTCAGTTTCTCCATATCTCTACTCGACACCATCTTCCACCCAACTATAACATCTTCTAAAACACACAACTCAAACCTTCATCTGTCCTTAATTAATATTCTGGGTGTTTCTTTCTCTCGTTATCTTTCTTGGAAGGATCACAATACTTCTCTTTCTAAATAAGCTTCCAAGAGGTTGAGTCTTCTGTTGCGCCTTCGTGATTCTTTTTACGCCAAAGCAGTTGCTTTCCCTCTATATTTTTTCTAGATGTATATGTTACACATATTAACAACGTATTTAAAACATCTGTTTATAGAAAACCTACTTCTACCTTTCTTGCTACAAACTTCTTAAGTTTATACTATCAGGTCTAAGATCTAGAATCTATAGAGCATTTAAACTTTGCTCTGACTATCATTTATTCTATAAAGAGATGGAATTTTAAAATTCTTTTCCATTTTAATTTATTCCTTGAGTTCAAAGTGGGAAATGGATTACGCCTCACACATCTGGAGTAGTTCCACTCACGCAGCTCTCCTTGATAATGTGGAATCTATGGCTTTTCGTCTTAACAACTTTTCCGTTCTCATTAATTCTCTCCAATCCCTTTCTGCCCGTCGAACTGTTGCGTCACTCACTCTATACAATATCTAGCACAATGGACACTTCTCTTCTGAACCCTCCTGTTGCATTTCTCCTCCATGGTGGGAAGGACCAGGAGGGAGAGGATAAGAAGCGAAAGAATTAGAGCAAGTATAGAGGTTGGACCAATTAGTCAAAAGATAGATGCAGCAAGACTGAGACGGCTGGGACACATGTGGAGATGCCGGAGGGGAGAGGGGCTAGAGGGAGATGCGAGTGGACGCCAAGAAGAAGAAGACCGTGAGGGAAACTCAGGAAGAGATGGATGGAGTCAATTGTGGATTCACTGAGGCAACATCAGCTTTCTACGGTGGAACAGTTGGTGGAAGATGGAATTATTTACGACAGATCTAGACGGAGACGAGTGCTGGCCCCGCTGACAGGTCCATAGAGTCTTTACTGGGATCGGATATATATATATATATATATATATATATATATATATATATATATATATATATATATATATATATATTATATATATATATATATATATATATATATATATTTATATATATATATAAATTAAAACCCAAGGAAATTAAAAGACATTTAAAAAAAAACAAGACTTTCGAAGGAGCAACCGTACTTCCTCTTTCAGGCTCAAGTTTAATGGCTCATTAAACTTGAGCCTGAAAGAGGAAGGACGGTTGCCCTTTCGAAAATCTCGTTTTTTTTTTTTTAAATGTTTTAATTTCCTGGGGTTTTAAAGGTATAAAACAAAATACAACACGGTTATAGTGTTCTTTTTGTCTATATATATATATATATATATATATATATATATATATATATATATATATATATATATATATATATATATATATATATATATATATATATATATATATATATATATATATATATATATATATATATATATATATATATATATATATATATATATATATATATATATATATATATATATATATATATATATATATATATATATATATATATATATATATATATATATATATATATATATATAGTATATATATATAATTTTTATTTTAAATAATATATAATTTATTTATATAATTAAATATATATATATTATATATATATATATATATATATATATATATATATATATATATATATATATATATATATATATATATATATATATATATATATATATATATATATATATATATATATATATATATATATATATATATATATATATAATATATATATGTCTCCTCCGGTGGGCAAAGGCCAGAGGCCTACCAAATTCCACCGGAGTTGGGAAAGATCTATAATCATGGTCGATGGTGGCCGACGTGTCCAGACACACGGCGTTTGAAAGTATGCAAGTCAAAGGAAGTTGGGAAAACAGATGAAGGGAGTGTGTTCCAGACTTTACCAGTAGAGTATATGTAAGACTGAGCATAGCGGTTAAGTCTGGGGTCGGAGAGTTGGACAGAGAAAGGATGAGAATGTGTAGAAAGGCGTGTCGCACGAGCTCTTCTCAATGGAGGAGGTATGCAACGAGAGAGTTCAGAAGAGCAGTGTCTGTTGTAATAGCGATAGTAAAGAGAGAGTGACGCAACAATTCGACGGGCAGAAAGAGATTGAAGAGAGTTAGTAAGAGCAGGAAAGTTGATGAGACGAAATGCCCTTGACTGCCACCTTCTCTAAGAGAGCTGTATGTGTGGAACCACCCCTGATGTGCGAAGCATACTCCATACAGGGACGAACAACACCTCTATATAGAGCAAGCAACTGAGGAGGCGTGAAGTAATTCTGAAGGCGCCTCAGAACACCCAACCTCTTAGAAGCTTGTTTAGAAAGAGAAGTAATGTGATCTTTCCAAGAAAGATCACGAGAAAAAGAAACACCAAGAATATTAAGGACAGATGAAGGCTTGAGTTGTGTGTTTTCGAAGAAGATATCATAGTTGTGTGGAAGATTGTGTCGAGTGGAGAGATGGAGGAACTGAGTTTTTGAGGAATTGAAAACAATCATGTTTTCTCTGCCCCAATTTGAAATACGGGAAAGATCAGAGGTTAGTTGTTCCAAGGCTACCCTTCTCGAGTCTAACAACTGCTGTTGGGTGGAACGTTTTTCAAAATGGAAGGAATAATGAAGGGTGGAGTCATCAGCATAGGAGTGGATGGAGTAAGGAGATTAATGAAGAGTAGAAAAAGTGTTGGTGATAGTACAGAACCCTGAGGAACACCACTGTTAATAGATTTAAAGGATGAACGGTGGCCGTCTACAACAGTTGCTATAGAACGTCCGGAAAGGAAATTAGCGAAAAGATCACAGAGAGAAGGATAGATACCGAAAGAGGGAAGTTTAGAAATCAAAGCTTTGTGCCAGACTCTATCGAAGGCTTTCGATATGTCCAGCGCGACAGCAAAAGATTCACCGAAATGCCGAAGAGCGGAGGACCAAGATTCAGAGAGAAGAGAAAGAAGATCACCTTTAGAGCGTTTCTTACGAAAGCCATACTGGCGATCAGAGATAAGATTAGAAGAGTTGAGATGCTTCCAAATCTTCCTGTTAAGGATAGATTCGAAAACTTTAGAGAGAACGGAGGTCAAAGAAATAGGACGGTAGTTGGAGGGTTGAGAGGGGTACCCCTTCTTCGGCACAGGCTGAATGAGCGCACGTTTCCAGCAAGAAGGGAAGGTTGAAGTAGATAGACAAAGACGAAATAGTTTACCGAGGCAGGGTGCAAGCTCGGAAGCGCAAGTTTTGAGAACCACAGGAGGGATACCATCAGGACCGTACGCCTTCTTAGTATTAAGCTCAGAGAGAGCAGAAATGACATCTTTAGAAGAAATTCTAATTTTAGGCATATATATATATATATATATATATATATATATATATATATATATATATATATATATATATATATATATATATATATATATATATATATATATATATATATATATATATATATATGAAAGTATGATTATCCTGGCACTCGGTCGCCCTTTTTCATTAACTTCTGCAACATTCGTGGTCTCTTTTCTAATTTCCCCTTTGTAGAATATATATATATATATATATATATATATATATATATATATATATATATATATATATATAATATATAATATATATAATATATATATATATATATATATATATATATATATATATATATATATATATATATATATATATATATATATATATATATATATATATATATATATATATATATATATATATATATATATATATATATATATATATATATAAATATATGTATACTATTTCTTCTCTGTCTCTCCACTTCTACCTTTCCTTCTCGAAACATGCGCTCATTCAGGCTGTGTCGAATAATGGGGACACTTCTCAACATTAACTATGATCGTATTTCTTTAACCTCTGTTCTTTCTAAAGTTTTCGAATCAATACTTAACAGGAAGTTTTGGAAACACCTTAATTCTTCTAATCTTATCTCTGATCGCCTGTATGGCTTTCGTAAAGAGCTCTTTACTGGTGATCTTCTTTCCTTTCTTTCTGACCCTTGATCCTCCGCTTTTCGGAGGCTCAGTGAATCTTTCACTGTGGGTCTAGACAAATCAAAACCTTCGATAGTCTAGCTCAAAGCTTTGATTTTCAAACTTCCCTTTTTCGGAATCTATCCTTCTCTCTGTGACCTTCTTTCTGATTTCCTTTCTGGTCGTTCTATATAAGCCGCTGTATAAGGCCACCTCTTCCTTTAAATCTATAAATAGTGGTATTTCTCAAGAATCTATACTATCCCCAGCTCTTTTTCAAATATTCATCAGTGGCGTTCTCTCTGTTACTTCGTCTCCTATCCACTCCTATGCCGATGACTTAACCTTTCATTACTCCCTTCAATTTGAAAAATGCCCTTCTCAACACTAGTTAGTTATTGCAAGATGTGTGGACTTGAAGCAACTGACCTCCAATCATTCTCGCCTTTCAAATTGGAGCAGAGAAAACATGGTCGTTTTCAGTGACTCAAAAACTCAATTCCTCCATCCTTCTACTTGACACAACATTCCACACAACTTTGACGTCTTCTTCGAAAAGACACGACTCAAACCTTCCAATGTCCTCAATATTCTACGTGTTTCTTTTTCTCGTGATCTTTCTTGGAAGAATCACATTACTTCTCTTTCTTACAAGCTTCTTAGGGGTTGGGTGTTCTGAGGTACATTTGTGATTTTTTATGCCACATCAGTTGCTTGGTCTTTATAGGGGTGTTGTTCGCTCCTGTATGGAGTGCGTCGCACACTTATGGGGTGGTTCTACACACATCTCTTCTTTAAAAGGTGAAGTCTAGGGATTTTCTTCTTATAAACTTTTTTGCTCTTTCTAACCCTCTCCAATCTCTTTCTACCAGTTGAATTGTTGCGTCACTCTCTCAATACTATCGCTATTACAACGGATACTGCTCTTTTGAACTCTCACGTCGCATTCCTTTTCCAATAAGAAGGGCTCGTGCAACTCGACTTCCTACACAGTCTCATCCTTTCTCTCTCCGAACCCAGCCTTAACCGCTATGCTCAATCTTACATATACTCTATTTTTAAAATCTGTATCACACTCCCTTTATCAGTTTTCCCAACTTCCTTTGACTTGCACTCTTTTAAGCGCCGTTTATCGGGTCACCTCTGCCATCAGCGAATCAAATTTTTGATATTTCCCTGGCTCTGGTGGAAATTGGTAGGGATGGATGGACCCGCAGAGATGGTTGACTGATTAGCAAGAATGATTTATGTTGTTGGGAGGAAGGGGGGGGGTTCCTCATGAGTGGCAGGAAGCTTGTGTTGTACCAATTAATAAAGGAAAGTTAGATAAGATGGCATGTATAAATTATAGGGGGATAAGTATGCTAATTGTGAAAGGAAAGATTTATGAGAGGGTGTTGGTAACAAGAATGAAAGACTTAAGTGAGGTAATGGGTGAAGAACAAGGGGTTTTTAGAAAGGGTAGGGGATCTGTGAACCAGGCGTTCACACTGAGAATGATTAATGAGAAATTAGGTGAAAAAATTAAGTGAGATATATGTTTTATGGATTTGGAAAAATCATGTGAAAAGGTATGTAGGAGAAGTTGTTTGAAACATTAATGGAAATGGGGGTAAGTGGGAGGTTATTGAAAGAGATCAAGTCCTATGTGAAATGAAGATCAAAGGTGAGGGTGAAGAGGGTACTCACGAATTTGTTTAATGTAGGACCGAGACATGGGTGCGTAATGTAGCCGTGGTTATTTAATCTGTTGATGGATGATGTATTTAAGGAAATGGAGAGAGAAGGGAGGGGTATAAGGTTGAGAAGTGTAAAGGGTGAATAGGAGGTAAATGTTTTACCTTTTGCGGATCATACGTTGTTGGTGGCTGAGTCTGGGGAAAAGTTGAGAATGTTGGTGAGAGAGTCTGTGGGGAATTGTGAAAATATTGGACTGAAAATAAATCCTGCAAAATGTAAAGTTATGAGGATTGGGGTGGGGATGAGGAGGTGAGGGTGGAGGAATTGGAGGGGTTGAAGCGGAGGGAAAGAAATTTTAGGAGGTAGAAGAGTTTAAATATCTGGGAGTGTTGGTGGAAAGTAAAGG
>SEYY01020339.1:27500-32500 GCA_009176605.1 Armadillidium nasatum
AGGCGGAAGAGGTATATGATATATAAAATATAGATATATATATATATATATATATATATATATATATATATATATATATATATATATATATATATATATATATATATATATATATATATGCAATATTATGAAAAAAGCAAGAAGTCAACTGTAAGAACTAAAATGAAGAGTAGTTATGAACATAAACTTAAAGAAAGAATACTGTTATGAAGTAATGAAAAACAAAGAACATTAAAGACAACAAACAATGTTTAATATTAAATAAATATTATATATATATATATATATATATATATATATATATATATATATATATATATATATATATATATATATATATATATATATATATATATATATATATATATATATATTTATATATATATATATATATATATATATATATATATATATATATATATATATATATATATATATATATATATATATATATATATATATATATATATATATATATATATATATATAGTATTCACTTTAATATATTTGCATTTAGAGATCGGTAGTTTTTATTATAATTTTCCTTCACATTTCTTTACGCTCATCTGTTTACATTAGACTTTATCAAAAATATTCTATATTATATATTCACTCTTTAAAAAATTTACTTGCAACTCAAAATGAGACTAACCGAATTTAGACATTGAAACTCTATTGAAGATAATGTAATTTTCTATCTCTACAGTTACAGATTTTGTCGAGCAGCTGTTATTTGTTGTTACAAACTTCTGCATTTTTAAAATCATCCAATGAGTAGTGTAACGTTATGTTATCGTATTTCGTCAGAACTTAGAAATCTTGCAATTTTCAAGATAAATCTCGAAATAATTCAGCGGGTTTAGAGTAATGAAGTCAAAAAAGTAACTCAAATAAATAATCTATTCTTCTCAAAAGCGTCTGAATGTTAACTGAATAGACATCATCATTCAAAGTGCCATTAAAAATGAATTTTAAAATTATAGAAAAATTCCTTATTTTTTGGCAATGCAGAAAAACAGAATAACCACTGGAGAGACTGAAATTACAGTACGAGATACTGTTTGAAAGAAGTAATTCAGGCATATATATATATATATATATATATATATATATATATATATATATATATAATATATATATATATATATATATATATATATATATATATATATATATATATATATATAGGCTTAGGTTAAGAAGCTTCTGAGCTTCGATATTTTTTATATCGATATTTTATATATTTCATTGCAACGTTCTTGTATAGGTTAGGCCTGTTATTTTACGGCAACTTCGGTAGTTCAGGTTATGATAAGTCGAACTAAGTGCGCTAGAAAACTAAATAATAATAATTATAAAAATAATTAGAATAATATTGAATTGGCATATTGATGTTTCGATATATCGATATTTTCGAATATCGATATTTTCCAAATATCGAAACTCAGAAAGCTTCTTAACCATAATATATATATATATATATATATATATATATATAATATAGTATATATATATATATATATATATATATATTATAATATATATATATATATTAAATAAAAAAAGAAAATTGAGATATTCTTCTGAATTTCCAAACCTTTCAATAATTTCTTATTAAATCATTATATCATTACCTGAAGAAGTAAATTATAATATTTCGGTTTAAAATAATGAATTAGTATTCAACCGAAGAGGCATTTCCAATTGGTAAATTGTTCTCGATTAATTAATAAATTTCATTCTAATGTAACCTCTGACTCCTTATAATTAATACGCTGAGTAATTAATTCGTACCCTAATTTAAATACAGATGCTGGTTGGAAACTTTAAAACGTTTCGTTATAACACTTTAAAGTAAATAAATACTCAACGTAATAATACATAATGTGAAGAATTATTGCACCCTCAAATAAAGGCATGCGTTTTCTATTTGTGTTTTTTATTCGACTACAATGAGTTAGTCTCAAGTTCTTTCTGGATCATCTTTTTGAAGGGGTAAACTGTCGGAGGTGCTTAAACTCATCCCAAAAGGAGGTAGTGTAGCTCAAGCATCCTTATCTTTTTTTTTTATTTTTTTTTTACCATGATGCATAATTTAACTATAATATAAATTAAAAGACTCTACAGCAGTGCCGTTATTTGTTGCGTAATTTATTATTAATTTTCGACTGCCACCTAAATTTTAGTTTTAAAATTCAATCAACTGTTCTATATTGATTTTTATCTTAATTTTTTTTTTATTGTAATATGTATTATGTTTAGACATGAAGCCTGTTTAGAAATGGTGAATTATTATAATTAACTTTTTATTGTTATACTTTTGTATCTGTAATATATTTTTATATTATTTTAAGAATATATATATATATATATATATATATATATATATATATATATATATATATATATATATATATATATATAAATATATATATATATATATATATATATATATATATATATATATAATATATATATATATATATATATATATATATATATATATATATATATATATATATATATTATATATATAATATATATATATATATATATATATATATATATATAAATATAACAATATACAACAACAAAAAACACTCAAAGCAAATAAAAAAAAAAATAAAAGAAATAAAAAAAATAAAAATAAAAATAAAAAAAAAAATAAATAAATGATTGTATATTAGTATGCAAGGAAAAAAAAATAACCAGTTTTATTTATTTATTTATTTTTTTTTCTCTCATTGACCGGAGCGACTGAATGATATATTTCATTTTCAAAAGTGGCAAACAAGACAAGTTTGGTAACCCATAATTGAAAATAACTTTGCCTTTCTCCTCATAATTCACTACCAACATAATTCTTCGCATTATATATATATATATATATATATATATATAATATATATATATATATATATATATATATATATATATATATATATATATATATATATATATATATATATATATATATATATATATATATATATATATATATATATATATATATATATATATATATATATATATATATATACTTACATAGATACTTGCATAGATACTTGCATAGATACTTACATAGATACATAGATAAACGGATAGATAGATAGTTAGATAGATAAATAGATAGATAGATAGATAGATAGATAGATAGATAGATAGATAGATAGATAGATAGAAAGATAGATAGATTTGAAGTATTCTGCAATTGTTATTTGAATTTTATCAGAAGAGATAAAGAAATTTGGGATGAATATTGCAAATTTAAAACGGTTTGAGAAATCTTAATGAAGATAGGAATAAAATATTTATAATTTCATATTTAATATTTTAAATATTAAATATTTTTATATTTTATTTACCTTTAAAATCTTTCTTAACTGTTCAGTTATTTATTAAGTACAATAGAAAGGTCAAGAATAGTTGTCAACTTTTTCATTTATTTTTTATTTACTTTATTTTATTTATTCATTTATGCTTTTACATTTTCTCTACAGATTTACGTAAGAAGAGAGAAATGACAGAAGAATGATTACTTAACCATTAGACTCTTTAAAGATTATATTAAATCAGTGAAGAAAATATTTAATTTCTACTCCCCCATTATTTCTTTTTAAAAACAACTCAACGCCAGAAAGACTAAGAACACTGGCATGATTAACCCACCATATAACTGAGAGTTAAATTATACAAACACCAATGTGAGAACAGTTAGTACGAACTAGACGGCTGAGCTGTCATCATGAGAAGTTTACTAGAACAGATGTTCGTTTAGATTATTAGTTTAGTTCGCTTGAAGATGAAATTACATTCATAGCAAACATAAAATCGAAGCTATCGACCCAATATATGGTTGAGTGGGAATAAAGAAACACACACTACAGGGTAGAGAGACCTTGATAACTGCGCCTGCGCGTTAGGCATCATGCAATGTATGTTTTCATAAATATTATAAAGAATGAACATAAATTGATCAGCAAACACAAGGTATTGTTGCCGCTGAAAGATCACATTAGTGTGGCTAACTAGATCTACAACAATTCGCGTTCGCTTTGATTTGTACTTACCTTATATATATATATATATATATATATATATATATATATATAATATATATATATATATATATTATATATATATATATATATATATATATATAATATATATATATATATATATATATATATATAAAAAATTTTTTTTAAAAAAAAAAAAAAAAAAAAAAATTTATTTAATATATATATAATATATATATATATATATATATATATAATATATATATATATATATATATATATATATATATATATATATATATATATATATATATATAATTAATATATATGCTATTTTTTATTATATTTTTTACAAAGATATAAAAAAAATCTTAAAGGTTTATTAGCACAAAACCTTTGACATCTTAATTAATGTTTCAGAAAAGCTCAGAAACAAATTTGATAAGCAATGATTTAAGCAACTCTTCTTTCAATTCAAAAATATTAGCATAGAGTCTAATGCCTCTCTGAGACTTCTCTTTATATATATATATATATATATATATAATATATATATATATTATATATATATATATATATATAATATAATATATATATATATATATATATATATATATATATATATATATATATATATATATATATATATATATATATATATATATATATATATATATATATATATATATATATATATATATATATATATATATATATAATATATTTCTCACGCTCGTTAGTGTTCGTAGAGAATTTTAACAACGAATGTAGAGTCAAACAATTATGTTGAGTCAAACAATGGACAAAGAAAGAGAGAAAGAGAGAGAGAGAGAGAGAGAGAGAGAGAGAGAGAGAGAGAGAGAGAGAGAGAGTGCGTGTATATTTGTGGGTAAATGAGGGAGAGAGGGTCAGAGAGAGAGAGAGAGAGAGAGAGAGAGAGAGAGAGAGAGAGAGAGAGAGAGAGAGAGAGAGAGAGAGAGT
>SEYY01020339.1:50000-57500 GCA_009176605.1 Armadillidium nasatum
CAGTCAGCTCTTGAAAAAAATTGGTCAGGTTGGATTTAAAATGTTTTTATTTAAAGTTATTGATTGGTCAGGTTGAATTTAGATAGAATGGTTTTTTTTTTTTGTTTTTTTTAATAGAAAATAAATAATATCTCTCTGTTGAACTGCGTTATATCAGTATTACTTTTGTGGTAACTTAGAAATAAATAAATAAAATTTTTGGGAAAAAAAACCATTAATCTCTTTCAATGTCGAAATGAAGTGATATTTAAGGGAAATAATATGTAAATGTAAAAAGAATTTTAAAAGCAAAATAAAAATATGTAAAAAGAAAATAACTTGTCAACAAAGGTGAATATAATTGTTGACCCTTCCCCCTCCCCACCACCTCCATCCAAAATAAGAAGGGAAGTTCCCTCAATTTTTTTATAAGCAATTTTAATATTACACGAAAACTCTTAAGACATAAATTTTGTCCTTGAAAAAATAACTTAAACATGTGATTTTTTAATTAGACACTGAAGTACCTCAAGGAGAAAAGGAAAAACTCTTGCTTGTTTTTTTTTTTTATTTTCAGTAATAATGATGAGGATTTGAAATTTGACCTTGAACTGAGGTTTGTTTTTTTAACATAAGGTTATGATTATTATTATTATTATTATTATTATTATTATTATTATTATTATTATTATAGTATAATTAGTATTAGTTTTTATTATTATTATTATTATTATTATTATTATTATTATTATTATTATTATTATTATTATTATTATTATTTTTATTATTATTATTATTATTATTATCATTATTTTTTTTCTCCAATTCAGCCGTGGACTTCACGCCACTAATGCGAAGAATAAACTCTCCAGAACGAACGTCTCTCCTTCTTCTCGCCTATTGTTCAGTCATTTTGGTTTCTTTGTTTGGGAATCTACTAGTGTGTCATGTGGTAGTTAGAACCAAAAGGCTCCACAACTCTATCAATACTTTTCTTGCCAATTTAGCACTATCAGATTTGCTTATCACTGTTCTAAACATTCCTTTCAACCTTGTTAGGTGAGGAATTGCTTTGTTATTACGATAACTTTATTATTATTATTATTATTATTATTATTATTATTATTATTATTATTATTGTTCATTTCTCACATTACCCCATTCGAGAAGATGAACTTTTCTAGGGAGTATATACCTAGGATCCCCAAGTGGGATCGAACTGGCGCCCTCAAGCATGTGAGTTAATCACTCTACCGTTGGAGCCACGGTAAAGGTAACAATGGTGCCTTCGAAATATCTTACCTGATCGTGGTTGTTTTAAGTATTTGCCTGAAATTGTTGGGTAAAGGAAAAATTGAATGTTCAGTTTATTTTATCTATAGAAAAAAATTTTCTTTATATATTTGGCTCGTCTTTATTTCTTAATCTTAAAATTGTCTCTTGTCTTACAAACGATTTTCTCATCGATTATCTTTTACAAATAGTGAAAAATAATTTAATAATAATAATAATAATAATAATAATAATAATAATAATAATAATAATAATAATAATAAAATAATAATATTAAAACTTATAACACATGAGCTGCAGGAATAATAAGTATCATAAACACTTTAAACTTTGCTCTAAGGATAGATTTACGTTTTTTCTTTCTTATTCACATAATAAGAATTATTAATTACTTTTTATGAACTCGAGATTCTATATAGTCTACTCTCCTACAACGGAGAACTCTAACATTCAATCCAATTCTATGACATTGTCGGGAGATCAAGGATTGACAATGATACTTGAGAGGAAGTTAAAACTAAATTTATTTTTTGACCACGCAACATAATTTTCCTTATTGCTTCTCAATTCTTATTTTTCAAATATTTCATTTTAATATTTTTATTTAATACTATTTTTATTATTTTATACTATTATTATTTTACTTTTAATATATTAAACATTTACATACCACGTTAACCTTTGGTCAAAATATAAAGGAAATATTTGTTTTTGGTTTCCTTTTCATACATCTTCACTTAAGAGGTGTCATTTAGAGGTCATCTTGATAAGGTTGCTAAACTGGTTTTTAAACCGCAGGTCTCTGACTATTCTACTAACTTGAAAACTTTCCGCATTGTTTTAGCAGTAAACTTCATTATATAATTCATTCTCCTCAACCTCTATTATAATATGAAGTTGAGCTGTTTGTTAACTCAGAAAACCTGAGTTAACAAACAACTCATCTACTACGAGTACATAGAAAGAGATAATATTATATCAGAGGAGAGCATTCTAAAAAAGAGATCATATTAAATTAACAAAACAAGTACTAAGGATATAACTCTGAAAGAGACTCCACATCCGATTTCAGTAGTCTTTGATATAGTTTTATCTAGGATGTATACCTGTATCGTTATTTAGATGTATACCTGTATTGCTCTTTAGATGTATACCTGCATTGTTATTTAGATGTATACCTGCATTGCTCTTTGTATACCTGTATTGTTATTCAGATATATACCTGTATTGTTTTTTAGATGTATACCTTTATTGTTATTTAGATGTATATATGTATTGTTATTTAGATGTATCCCTTTTATTGTTATTTAGATGTATACCTGTATTTTTCTCGCTAGCTTACTGAAATGGATGGAGAGCAAGAGCTAATTTTAATACACTCCTTGTTTATTAAATATTAAATTAATAAAAACAATGATTATTAATTAAAATATTTTATTTATATATATATATATATATATATATATATATATATATAATATATATATATATATATATATATATATATATATATATATATATATATATATATATATATATATATATATATATATATATATATATATATATATATATATATATATATATATATATATATATATATATATATATATATATATATATATATATATATATATATATATATTATATATATATATATATATATACTATATATTTATATATATATATATATATATATATATATATATATATATCATTATATTATTATTATTATTATATTATTATTATCCTATTTTGTTTTATAAATAATAACATCATTATTTTTTATTATTATTATTATTATTATTATTATTATTATTATTATTATTATTATTATGTTGATATATAATATACTTTGAAAAAAAAATAGATACAATAATTTATTATATTTTCATTATAATAGGTTTTGGAAAACTTGGATTAGGGGTTCGAGTTATAACTCGAATTAGACTTAAATTTCTGACTTGAACTCCGATCTGTCATATTTTTTGGGGGGAACTCGGCCTTTGACTTTGACTGAATTCGCAACACCAATATTTACCATAAAAAACAGAATCATACAATCTCTTATATACTTCGAAATTCCATTACCAATAAAATCAAGATACGAATGTCAAATACCATCTATAGTCTTGGGAACTCAATAACCTTGACATTTTTCGCATACACATACACACACTCACGAAACACACACACACAAGAACACACACATACACACAAACGCACAAACGCACATATATACAAAAAAAAAAAAAAGCAATAAGAAATTTGTTCTACCGTCTTGCGTTTATAATCTTTAACAGGTTTTTGCTGAATGATTGGCCATTTGGGCAAGTAATGTGCTCTGTTATTCCCTTCATCCAGGTGTCATCTGTGTACGCATCGACATTCACAATGGTGGCAATTGCTGTTGATAGATATAAGGTAACTAATTAAATAAATGCATACACACACACACGTATATATATATATATATATATATATATATATATATATATATATATATTATATATATATATATATATATATATATATATATATATATATATATATATATATATATATATATATATGGGACGATTAAGAATTTTTGACGATGACGATGAAATTGAAAAAGTATATTTTAGAAATTTCCATAATTTTAATAAATTTAAAAATTTTATAATAAGGAAAAATAAAAATGTCTTTTCTTTATTCTTTATTCAAATATGTATAATAAATTATTTATTGTATAATAAATATGTAAAATCATGTAATTTTAGATGCATAGTTCAATACAGAGTATCCCACTCGCTCTCGGCCCCAGAAATGCTCTCATAAATTTCAATGTAGTGATTACAAGCTAATAAAATTTGCCACGAATAAAATTTGGCGTGTGTGAGAAACGTGCTGACATTACAACAAGTGCTGGAAGTGATCGCCATTAGCATCAAGTAATACATTCACACTCTTTTCCATGTTACGGAAGGTTTCTGCCAACATATTGGAAGCCACAGTCATTTTTTTGGGAGTCACGGTCATTTGCCTGCCGATGACTATCTTTCATTTCATAGTATGGTTCTTGTTGAGATACACTTTCTCTTTCAGTATGCCCCATAGAATGAAATCTGACGGGTAAGTTCAGGAGACCTTGGTGACGAAAGTCCCTTGGAAATGATACGAACTTCAAAGTAGGACTCAATTTCGTGCATGTTAGTGTTGGAGGTGTAGGAAGTTGCGCCATCCTGTTGAAAATTGGCAAATGATTTACGAATTCATTAAAGATGTTCATAAACGATATACCATAGACTCCATCCACCCTTTCGAGACGAGCTGTGTAAATTCATTCACTCTAGATGTGTGAACTGTGAATCATATTTATACAAAGGCGAACGACAACCACCTATAAAGAGGAAGCAGCTGCAGTGGTGTGAAGAAATTTAGAAGGAATCTCAGAATACTCAACCTATTTGTACTGTAGATTGTTTAGTGAGGGAAAAAAATGGATTCTTCAAAAAATAGGAACACCAAAATGATTAAAACAGACGAAAGTTTAAATCATGTGCTTTCTAAAATGTTATATTATCATGTGAAATATTACATCGAGTAGAAAGATGAAAGAAGTACGTTAGTGTTGTACCGAAAGCAATTATCTTTTCTCTTCTTCAATTAGAAATACAAGAAAGAAAATAAGACTCCTTGCTTCAAGGCCACCCTTCAAGCATAAATTCTTTGCTTCTGGCCGGAACTCCTTTAAATTGAAAGGAGTATAGTGAAAAGTGGAGTCATTGGTGTAGTAGTGAAAAAGTTATGACGTCACAAAGTAACCGTGGTGTAACAGTAGAATGATTGGCTCACGTGCTTTAAAACACTGGTTTGATCTTTCATGCTAACCATAGGTAGATGCTACCTAGATAGAGAGTTCTCCCCTTCTAGAATATAGTAATATTTTTTTAATAATGAAAAAAAGAGATATTCAATGAGAAATAGAAAAGAGTAGAGTGAAACAAACCCTAAGAAACAACAAACCGATATATATATATATATATATATATATATATATATATATATATATATATATATATATATATATATATATATATATATATATATATATATATATATATATATATATATATAAAGTCTGGAACGCACTCCTTTTATCTATTTTCCCAACTTCCAATGACTTGCATACCTTCAAACCCAGTGTATCGGGACATGTTGGCCTTTAACTTGGTCAGATTTCCGATTTTTTTTCCTAACTCTGGTGGAAATAGTTAGTAGGACTCTGTTCTTTGCCCACCAGAGGTAAAATAATATATATATATATATATATATATATATATATATATATATATATATATATATATATATATATATATATATATATATATATATATATATTATATATATATATATATATATATATATATATATATATATATATATATATATATATATATATATATATATATATATATAATATATTATATATATATATATATATATATATATATATATATATATATATATATTATATATATATATATATATATATATATATATATATATATATATATATATATATATACATCACCACAACTCACGGGCAAAGCCCTATTCAAGGAGGGGTGTACACACACACACACACACACACACACACACACTATATATATATATATATTATATATATATATATATATATATATATATATATATATATATATATATATATATATATATATATATATATATATATATATATATATATATATATATATATATATATATATATATATATTATATATATATATATATATATATATATATATATATTATATATATATATATATATATATAATATATACGGAGATTTTTAATAGCTTTAATGATAGGTGAACCCACACAAATTGAATTAATAAAAAAACAGAACATTTATAGAAGAAGGGTCTGAATTTTTTAATCAGTTTATTTAACAATTTCTATTTTTGAGGGGAAAAAAATAAATGAATAAAAACAATAAAATTGCTTTAAAAAGCAAGTTCACCCTGACCTGCAAAGGTAAAAGAAAACAAACCTATCCATCTGAATTATTTATATATATATATATATATATATATATATATATATATATATATATATATATATATATATATATATATATATATATATATATATATATATATATATATATATATATATATATATATATATATATATATATATATATATATTAGTTCACATCTCACGGGCATTGCCCTATTCGAGGAAGAGGAACTTTTCTAGATAGTATAATACCTAGGATCCTCTACCGTTTGAGCCACGGTAAACGGCAATATATATATATATATATATATATATATATATATATATATATATATATATATATATATATATATATATATATATATATATATATATATATATATATATATATATATATATATATATATATATATATATATATATATATATATATATATATATATATATATATATATATATATATATATATATATATATATATATATATATATATATATATATATATATATATATATATATATATATATATATATATATATATATATAGTTATTATATATCCGCTTAAACCACGACTTACGTCCGTACAGGGAAGTATTGTGATAATTATTATCTGGACCCTTTCTTTTCTGCTATCTACGCCGTATCTCCTTTATAATAAGGTAAAATATAAAACTTTACTATGAAGTAAAAAAAATATCATTTATAAATAACTTCAAATGTGAGGGTGTCTTCTTTATGTTGTAGATATCCATGACAATTAAAATTTTACCCTTAATTTTTAAAATAAATTTTTACCTTTTGTGCTAGTGAGTTTTCTTCGTATTACCGATCTGATATTTTTACATGTAACTAATGTTAAATTCACTGACATTCTCTTTGTATTTCCAGGTTACTGAAGTATTTACTTATAAACGTCTGATTCGATGTCAAACAGAATTTCCTTCGCCTTCTTTAGACTTCAGAAAGTGGTTAACTTTAGCGACATTTCTGACACAGTATTTGGTGCCACTTTTGTTGACTTTTGTGGTATATACTTTTGTCTCTAAACGGATATGGTGGAGAATTAAAATTGGAAGTTCAACACAAAATCAGTTAATTTTCCACCTCGAAACCAAGAAAAGAACTGTCAAAATGCTTGTTTACGTTGTAGTACTATTTGCAGTTTGCTGGCTGCCTTTAAATATGTATCACTTAATAATTGA
>SEYY01020339.1:67500-87500 GCA_009176605.1 Armadillidium nasatum
AACTTTAATGTAAAATTCTAAATTTAAATAAAATTATTATTATTATTTTTATTATTATTATTATTATTATTATTTTTAAAATTATTATTTTGAGTCAAAGTTTGAGTGATGTGGTTTATAAATTTTATCATTGTAGCAAAATCAAATTCAATGACTTCCATCCTATTATTCTGGCTGTTGCTTTTTTTTTTTTTTTTTTTTTTTTTTTTTTTTTTAAATAATTAAATTAGTTATATTTACTTTTTAAGATATGACATTAGTTGCAATGCTAGTTTCAAGTATAAGTATTGAAAATCATGTGATATCAGTTCCAACAACTTTTGAGCATTCAACATTTGTATCTCATTTTTGATTGGAGGGATAAGCAATGCCATCAGCTGAGATTTCAAATCAAAGTGAAGGAAAATATTTTATGAAATTGGAACTTTTTTTTGTGTTTTAAAAGGATTAAGCGGAAGAAGAAGTATATCAACAGTTTTACCTGTTAAAATGTAGAAGAAAAAATTTAGTGGAGTAACACTGAAAATAAATAAATTTTGGCAATAACAATTTAAATAATAATAATAATAATAATACATTAATAATGCTTGTTCGAGTTGGCGGAAATAAAAGGATGCACAAGATAGTTAAATGTTACAGGAGGTTGTAGAGACTGCAGTTGTCACAAACCTAACTAGGTTAACAATAACCCTAAAGACTTAAAATGAATGAAATCGTCATACAGAACTAACTCCTCATATTAATTATTTTATTGAATGAAATCATTAAATATAAAACTATTTCCTCATTTTAATTATTATTTAACAGTAGCAGTTTTTTTTATTATTTCTGTTATGAAATCTAAAAATTTCTTTGGCTTATAATATTCATGCTTAAATAATTCATGTTCTTTTACATTTGAAAATAACCAAGTTGGTTAAATTATAAATTTTTCATTTTCTTTCTGACTGCGAACCTCTTTATTTTACAGAAAAATATTTTATTTTTGATTTTGACCTCATTCCAAAAATATTTTATTTACCTCTGGTTCTAGCCCCACCCAAAGCCTTAAGACTACAGCTCTGACTAGAGATGCCAGTTTGTATCCTTGATTGAAAGTGTTTAAATCATAGTAATAAAATATTATAAATTTGTAAACTTATTTGAATTACTATTTCTTCAGTGAAATTCGGATTCCTTGTGTATATGATTTAGTAAACAAAACTTTTTAAAATTTAAATTGAAGCACCCAAATGCTTTATATAATTTTACCTAATTGTTTCTTATCACCTTTTGATGAAAATTATATATTTGTTTTAGATATTTTTCGCCGTTTGTCTATATGGATTGTATCACGGACTTGTGTTTCTACCTGTTTTGTTGTCACTCATTGGACCTCCTCCATACAAGACTGTAGAAAGAAATGTAGTTAACACCAAAGAACGAGAGTATCTCAACTGCTTAGATGCAGGAGCTACTCAAAAGTGCTTAGAAAGTGAATATATTGAAGACAAACTCAAAGATAGTGCTGTCAGAGAAACTGTGATAATGTGATAAATTATATATATATATATATATATATATATATATATATATATATATATATATATATATATATATATATATATATATATATATATATATATATATATATAATTTTATCTTTTAAAATTGTTGCTTTATAAGTACCCATCTTTTTTTCTTAAAAGCAAAAACTTTTCTTACTAGTACAAATTTTTAATATTTAATATTTAATATATATATATATATATATATATATATATATATATATATATATATATATATATATATATATATATATATATATATATATATATATATATATATATATATATATATATATATATATATATATATATATATTGATAAATTAGAATTATAATCTCATTCAAACAGAAGTATTATTATAATATTCCCTAGTATGGGTATATATTTATTTTGACATTATTTTATTTGGATGCTACCTCTCTTTTATATATATATATATATATATATATATATATATATATATATATATATATATATATATATATATATATATATATATATATATATATATATATATATATATATATATATATATATATATATATATATATATATATATATATATATAATATTCATAGCAGCGTTTCTTTAGTAAAATTTTTAATGTAGATGGTTTGAATTTAATAACTCCCCAAGTTCAGTGCAATGTTTGTTAGTGTACTTGATTGATTTAAGTAGCACTTAAGCATATAGATTTTGAATTTTATTTTCATAGTTTTCGTGTTATTTTAGATCTCTGTTTTAAAGTTGTTGACATTCTTAATTATTGGTTGTAGTAGAATTATATATATATATATATATATATATATATATATATATATATATATATATATATATATATATATATATATATATATATATATATATATATATATATATATATATATATATATATATATATATATATATATATATATAATATAACAGGGCACTCACACTCATTTTGTATTTATTTAAGCCATATTAGTTTAGAAAAAACTATGCCATTACGTTTTTAAAGAAGGTAGCAATTACCCTTTAATTAAATTAAAAATCTTGTGCCTTAGATAGTCGACTTAAAAACAAAAGCAAAAAAATATCACTTTTTAAATCTGTTTTCATATTACTTGACATTTTAAATCGCTCACGGATAATTGTTATTTATTATTTATTAAAATCTTTATATATTTTAATTAGATTTTTAGTCAGTTTATTCGAAATCTATAAAAATTATAATCTTCAGTTATTGAAAATATATATAATATATATATATATATATTATATATATATATATATATATATATATATATATATATATATATATATATATTATATATATATATATATATATATATATATATATATATATATATATTATATATATATATATAATATATATATTGGTTAGTAATTTATAGCGAATTATATATTTTTGTCACAGTTGTATCTTTTTTTAACCTTTAATTAGTTTTTAAGGATTTTGCATTTATGTTTACAGTAATGAAAATTTTGTGCAGATTTATCAGAAATTTTATCATGTTGCCCTTAAACTTCATTGTTTATTGTGCAAATTTCTGATCTTTCTTATGAACTTGTGCGTAATAACCGGCATTTACTTTGTTAAGATCTTTCCTATTTAGAGATTAGTTATAAGAATTAATAAGTTGTCAAATTTATTGTAACGCAAAAAAAAAAAATTTGAATGATTTTAAGAACCATTTTTTGCAATTAGAGATTTGTAAATCGCTATTCATTTTTAATTTTAGTTTATTTCGGTAAATACTATTAAGACACCCATCATATCATAGTTACTGTAATTTATGTCTTACACTATTTAATTAACTTTTAAATGCTTAAATAATTCACTCAATTCTTATGAGAATTTCAGTAAAAAATAGAAATATGTAAATTTCTAGTGGCTATGGGCTATTACATTTGTTCTTTTATGCATTTATCTTCAGTGTATAGTGTAGTCAAAAATGCAAATCAAATTTCTGTAATTCTCCAGCAACTGTCTTCATCTTCCTCATTTTTGTATTTTTTTTTTTACTGATATTGTTTATCTTAATCGTGTCTTAATGAATTCCCTGTTCGGAATCTTATTTTTTGTTGTAATCATTCATTTATTTATACTAGTAATGAATGTAAAGAAGTTGAGCGATGTAATTAATCTGATTCTTAGTACTGTTGAAAAAAAAAATAATGCAATATGGCCTGAATTAAAATCAAATAGTTACAAGAAAAGGAACAAAAAGTTTCTTTACACCAAGCAGGATCATTGGAAACTGGAATTTACCCTTTACGTACAACATTGTTTATTTTCTAACTACTGACTTACTCAGTGTTTTTAAATTTTAGTTCAAGTGAGTGAGTGCTACCTTATCCTTATTGAAAAAATTTTAAAATTTTTTTTTTCACTTAAAAAATCAAGTTCGAAAATGCTAATTAAGGAAAACGATAGGATATAACAAAATTTGTAGTTTATATATATATATATATATATATATATATATATATATATATATATATATATATATATATATATATATATATATATATATATATATATATATATATATATATATATATATATATAGTGGAACTCCAATATTCGTCATTAATCTGTTCCCGAGGGGATGATGAATATCAAAAAAGACGAATATCGAAAAAAAATTTCCCATAGGAATTAACTAAAAATGGATTAATTCATTCCCAGCCTCGAATTTTGCCTATCTATTCGTTAACAAAGAAAAATTTTTCACTCTAGAATCGATCTCCGAAATTATTTCAAACACTGTACAATTTATCTACAGTACATATTAACCAGCGTACTGCCATATATAATACGTAATACGCACTGTGTAGGCCTACATAAATGCTAAACACACATAAAATTTTAAAAAGAAATTTCCCTTTAGGATGAGAAAAACAATGATTGTTATTAAGAGTTTTTATTTTTAAGGTTATAGGTAGGACGAATATTGACTTTTCAACGAATATCGAAAAAAAAGTTTGACGAAAAAACAGGGCGAATATCGAAAAAGACTAATACTGGCGGAGACGAATATTGGAGTTCCACTGTATATATATATATATATATATATATATATATATATATATATATATATATATATATATATATATATATATATATATATATATATATATATATATATATATATATATATATATATATATATATCACTTTTCACCTTTTCTACTCGTGGGGTGATGTCTGCACTAATTCCTTCACACATGCACATTACATACCTCACCTTTTACCCCCTTCCCTCTCACTCTGTCTTCTGCAACTCCCCTTCCCCCTAAAATCTACCTCACTCCATCTCCACGTTGGCCTTCCCCTCCCTCTTCTTTCCTCAACCTCGGATTTAAGCATTTTGCCCATTTTCCTGTCCTCATCCATTCTACACACATGTCCAAACCACTTAAGTACACCCTCCTCTGCTATATTCGCCATTCCCTTTCTCCATCCACATATCTCATTGTTTCGTTTTTGATCCTACTCTTTTGAAACCACATATCGCTCTTAACCCCTTCATCTCAAACACATTCAATCTTTTCCTCACCTGAGCATTCATGATCCACGTTTTCCACCCATACATTACTGATGGCAAACACACACAGTCAAACATTCGTACCTTAATTTCTTCGAAATTTTCAGATTACTTTCATTCCTTCCACCACTATATTCTTTATTTCCTTTTCTATACCCTCTTTTACCTCCACCAACATTCCCAGATATTTGAATTCTTCCACCTCCTCCAATCTCTCTCCCCACAGCCCCCTCTCACCACCTCCAATACTAATTACTCTACTTTTTGCTGGATTTATTCTCAATCCTTTGCTTTCGCATTTCCCCACAAATTCTCTCACCATTAACTTCTCCCCAGACTTCGCCACCAACGCAAAATCATCGGAAAACAGCAAGACATTTACCTCCCATTCATCCTCCACACTTCTCAGCCTAATATACTTCCATCTCCATTTCCTTACCTACACTATCCATCAAAAGGTTAAACCACCATGGTGACATTACACAACCCTATTTCAACCCCACTCCTACATTAAACCAATCAGTAAGTTTCCCCTTCATCCTCACTCTAAAAGTCTTTAATATATATATATATATATATATATATATATATATATATATATATATATATATATATATATATATATATATATATATATATATATATATATATATATATATATATATATATATATATATATATATATATATATATATATATATATATATATATATATATATATATATATATATATATATATATATATATATATATATATATATATATATATATATATATATATATATATATATCATTTCTAGTTATATTCCAAAGCAACTTCCTGTCATTATAAATAGCCTCATTTCTCAACGAACTTATATATCGAAACCTTTGGATTCTCTTCTAACTTCAGTTTTCAACTTCTTTTTCTGTCTCCTGTTCAACTGAAATCTGCAGCATTAAGTTTTTTGATTCGCAATGCATTCAACCCGGTATTCTTTCTCGCAACCTAGTCCCCGCCCAAATTAATGCTTTAACTAAACTCGTATGTTCCTGCCCTTTCCACCTGCTTAGAACTCTTCATCTTTAATAGAATTCCCTGCCTCTACTGATTATACTTTCTCAATTTGGTATATTTAAAAACTTTTCTTTTAATTCATATCACTTAAATTTCAAGCAGTCATAGTTACTTAGGAACTCACCAGATTCTCACATTTATATTCTCTGCTCATTTATAACTCTTGTCAGCAAATATATCAAAATAATTAAGCATTCATTCATTCTTTTGGTATTAGTAAGATGCAAGATTATTTATAAATGTCAGGTCTATATAAAACCTGCTTTTAGTTTTGCTTTATATATATCAAGTATAAAAATATTAGGCTATTCCTAAAATACACAAAAAAAAACTTTTCCTTTTTTATACAGAATTTATTTTCAGAAATATTCAACATACAAATATCTTATATAAATATTTTTTTTCAAATACAATTTATATATTTTTTTCAAATACAGTCTTTCAATAAAAAAAAATAAATAATAATATTAAATTAAATATTAAATACAACACTGCCTTTTAATTCTAAAAGTGAATAATAATTTTGATTCCCATTAAGGTGTAAAGGATTTCTGCTATTTAAAGAAATATTACAATTTTGAGAATTATATATAAAATAGAGACCATTAATATTCAACAGCATAATTGTTTAATTTTATAACCCATACAACAGAAGCATCCAAATATGAGTTACATGTAAGTTATAAAGGGCTCATTTTTGAATGCTTACATGTGTAGGTTATAAAATTTAGTTATAGTACTGTTCATTCATATGTTTTTCAAAAACTTTAAATAATTTTATATAAAAAAAAGATTAAAGAACCAACTTAAAGTTTTTATTTTCATCCCAACCCCCTATTCGAGAAACAATGAAAACTGCTTCCTTGATATATATATATATATATATATATATATATATATATATATATATATATATATATATATATATATATATATATATATATATATATATATATATATATATATATATATATATATATATATATATATATATATATATATATATATATCACAGGTATAATTTAATATCTTTCATTATTATGAGAAGTTACTAAAAACACGTACCAGTAAAGAGAGAAGGTTAAAAAGAACAATTTTCATTTACAATAATTACGACATTTTTTTAATTTATTTATTTACAAAAAGGAATGCCAACCCTCAAAAAAATATTTCATTAGTATAAAACTTAAATATTCATATAAACAATTATAGTAATTCTAAGTAACAAACTAAATATTAATAAATAAGTAGTGGCAATATGGAAACAAAAAGGGGGTGGAAAATACCTAGAATAAACGTTCTTACTTTTAAAAGTAATGCATGCTTTTTAGATAGACATTAAATGTATTATAAAAGGTACGATGATAATTTATTTTCCTACAACTTTATATTTACACAAATATATAAACATACGGATTTTATATTTGGCAATATTTATATATCTAAACATCAATTGAACAGAATACGATATAAAGGTTACAAAATTTTGGATTTAAACAAACTGAACAATAAAAAAAAAAAAAATATATTCTAAAATGTGCCTTTATATAAGGATCATTTTCTTCGATATTACTGCAACCTTTGCATGTTGAAAGACTTTTCTTTACTATTCAATTAACATTTTTTTTTTTTATAAAATGCATAAACTCAAAAAATTAAATTATAATTCTTAGATTTCTGCATGTTACTTTTGACTAATAAAAGACTAAATTATTGCTAATGCTAACCTTTTGATATCGTATTCCAAAAAATTTGTTCTATTTTTAAAGTTATAAAAAAATATAATGTGATGCTTCTTACAAGGTTGATGTGTATGTAAACTTGCATTATGTCAAACATTTAATCTAGAAGGATCACCGCCTAACCTGTCTATTACCTGAAATTTTAAAACATAGAAACATTTATAGCAATGCACATTAATTATTTACGCATTCAATTAAAAATCAATTTTAAATCAAAAAATGATACTAAAAATTATTCTAGGTTAAGAGGTAGAGTAGGTGAAAAGACGGACATCAACAGATAGAAAATTTGGAGATCAAATTTAGCCTAAAGCTGAAGGATGACATATAGGAGTTACTTTATAACAAAAAATTAGTAGAAGCATGCAGCAAATTTCAGTAAAATAACTTTTTTTCTTACATTAAATGAAATTAAAATTAAATAATACGGAAAAATGTGGTCAATAGTTTAAAACAAAGGAAAATGAACACCTTTTCTCAAGAAAAGTTAAAAGTGGCGACTTAAATCTATAATTCCACTAGCAACTGCTGATTTTAAACTAATATATTGACTCTTCATACCATAAACCCAATAACTTATTTCCTATAACTTTATTTTTTTATTTTACCAGAAACTAAAATTCTAACTTTTCAAACTTATCATAAAGCAATTTCTATATCAGAAGCCTTAACTTTAACTACACTTACCATACTATTAGCTATGTTGTTGTTGTTATTATTATTATTATTTATTGTTGGCGAAAGAGAATTTTTTACATTTCCTTCTTACACTAAATGATAGCCTTCCTTCATTGTTATGCAATAATTACGGTCACCAAAAATATTAATTTTTAAAAAGTTAATAAATTTGATACAAAAATACAACTAAAATAAATCTTTTAAAACTAAATGACATACTTCAAAGGTTTATAACAAAGGAAATTAATAGAAGTACTATATATATAATTAAAAGTTTGATGTAAGAAAAAATTCTCCTTCAATTACACAAAAGCATGAACAATATTTTCAATTTTTAATGTATTAAAATAGTTAAAAATTTTGCTGAATACATTAATAAAATCTACACAAGAAAAAAAGCTTTATTTAATTTACACTTGAAATTTAAGACTATGTGGTAATCATTAAATCAAATTGGTATAAATTCATACATGAAATTTGGTATTCAGCTTTCTTTTAATCTTAATAAGCCCAATGAAAGGATGTTTAAAAGAATTAATACAACAATAGAGCAGCAGAAAGAGAAACTTGTTATGATATGTGTGATTCAATAAAACTTCTCTGAACTCTTCATCCAAAAATTAAATAATCTCAAAACTTCTTTAATACAGTTCTAAATATAATTTTCAGCAATTTATCTAATTTCAATGGACTCTGGTTGATATATACTGATAAGCAAGATCAATTTAAACTGACATCAAAAAATTTATAGAAGCTAATAAGATTGCAGAAGCTATACAAAAGCTGTAACCTTATTAAAGATATACACCTTCACCGCCTCATTTTTAGTACAATTATAACTAAAGAGCATTATATCTTTAGACAAGAGAAACACTAAAATAAAAAATAAATGAAGGTAATAAATTTATTTTATTTTTTTTTTTAAAGAAAATAAAGACTAACAATTAACCAATGTAAAAATATATTCAATAAATACCTCTACCCATAAGAAAATAAAAAAAAAAAAACAAAAAAAAAAAAGACAAAAAAAAATTTTTTAATTTTTTTTTTTTTTTTTTTTTTTTTTTTTTTTTTTTAATATGCTTATAGATTTTTTTTTAATATTATTTTTAAGCACAAGGATCAGTGGGTAAAAACTGGAAAGAAAATTTTTAATTCTTCTTAATGTCACAAGTTTTACCTTAGCCCACACATCAAAAAGTATAAGCATAATTTCAATTTATATATATATATATATATATATATATATATATATATATATATATATATATATATATATATATATATATATATATATATATATATATATATATATATATATATGACAAAAAAATTTAACTTACCCCACTTATAAATGGAAGATTTAATACAAGTCCAATTACTGGTGTCCTTCTCAGGAAATTTATTGCAACTGGGAAAAATCCACTGAAATTATATATATATATATATATATATATATATATATATATATATATATATATATATATATATATATATATATATATATATATATATATATATATATATATATATATATATATATATATATATATATATATCTGGTGCATTTTGTCAATTCTACAAAAGAACAAGTTTTACAAATCTACACAAAGATAAAGAATAGCTTTATTTAATTTATATTTAAGACTGTGTGTTAATCATACAAATCAAACTGGTATGAATTCATACGTGAAATTAAGTATTAAACTTTCTTTAATCTTAATAAGGTAAATGAAAAGATGTTTAGGAGAATTAAAACAACAAAAGAGCAGCACAAAAAGAAACTTGTTATATGTCTGCTTCAATAAAACTTCTCTCTGAACTCTTCATCCAAAAATTCTTAGAATCCCACATTTTCTAAATGAGAAATCAAACTTTATTGCCAAAATTAGTATTTTAGGTAGTCAAGTGCATTAGTAACTGGTTATGTTTCTTGAAATTAGCAATACTTTTTCAGATCACCAGTCATCTCCAATTTTACACAAAATTTTAATTTCATTCCTAAAACTTAAAAGGTATAGCCAACTATATCTTTTATGTCCAAATATATTTCAACATCTTCATATGACAAAACATATAAAATTTGAAGGGTGAAAGGGAGATACATTCAACTTGCCAAGTGTGCAAAAAATAAAAAAATAAAATAAACTAAAAATAATTATAGAGAAAGCCTAACTGAAACTAACTATATACGGTATATATATATATATATATATATATATATATATATATATATATATATATATATATATATATATATATATATATATATATATATATATATATATATATATATATATATATATATATCGTAGGTGTACTGGTAAAATTGACCAAGTCAATTTTCCAAGTTTGTGTTAAATTACAATTTAAAGTTATAAGTAGTAAGAAAAAATAGGATTTAATACTTCCTTCATATTGTAACATGTCTTCTTTCTTGGTTATTTTATTTAAATCCTGATTTTTTATACTACTTATTACTTTAAATTGTAATTTAACCACAAACTTGGAAAAATTTTTGACTCGGTCAATTTTGCCAGTACACCCACGAGAGAATATATATATATATATATATATATATATATATATATATATATATATATATATATATATATATATATATATATATATATATATATATATATATATATATATATATATATATATATATATACTACTTTACTTAGAAAGAATGAAATAATTTTACAAACATCAATTCATATCAATCAGAGAATACTAATCTCTTCTCTCACTACAAAGAAAAGCAAATCAGAACTGTTCTATGCTGATGCAAGCAGACATACAATCAGTGAGTTAACTACTGATAGCACAGTACCAAAGTTCGCTTAAACAATTTATTAAAAGATCAGTTTTTGGTTCTACATACCAAAATTGAAATACTGAACTAATGGTTTGTAATTTCATTATATATATATATATATATATATATATATATATATATATATATATATATATATATATATATATATATATATATATATATATATATATATATATATATATATATATATATATATATATATATATAGTGTAATAGCTAATACAACAGTGAACTTACCTAAATAGAACAACAAAACCATAAACTTCAACACACATTCCTAATATTGGCCAACCAATAAGCACTATGAAAATGCCACCAAAGAAAGCTAATGACCCTCTTAATTTATGCTTTTGAAAGAAAAATCTGAAAGTTCTCTCTAATCCAACAACAAGGGCAAGACCAGCTAAGAATAAAATCTGAAAAAAGAATTTTGTAGTAGTAGTAGTAGTAATAATAATAATAATGCAAAAAATATAAAATTTTAGGAGCCAAATGCAATAATGTATATTATTTCAAATCTTATAAAATTTATAAAATATTTATTGAGTAATGTAAAAAATGGACTTACATTTCCTATGGCAAGAAGGCCTTTGTCAAATAATAATAAAACACCTAAAAACAGGAATGCAACTCCAAATGCAGCAAAACCCACTCCAATTTCTGAAAGAAAAGTTTTAGGAAATTAGTGTATATATATATATATATATATATATATATATATATATATATATATATATATATATATATATATATATATATATATATATATATATATATATATATATATATATATATATATATATATATATATATATATATATATATATATATATATATATATATATATATATATATATATATATATATATATATATATATATATATATATATATATATATATATATATATATATATATTATATATATATATATATATATATATATATATATATATATATATATATATATATATATATATATATATATATATATATATATATATATATATATATATATATATATATATATATATATATATATATAACACCATGTATATATATATATATATATATTAGTAAAACAGGGTAAAACTAACAAAAATTTTGAAAATTTCAATTTTCAGGAGTTGTAAAAAATCAAGATTACATGATAT
Source organism: Armadillidium nasatum (assembly GCA_009176605.1). NCBI lineage: Eukaryota > Metazoa > Arthropoda > Malacostraca > Isopoda > Armadillidiidae > Armadillidium > Armadillidium nasatum. The sequence continues at coordinate 80,074 of SEYY01020339.1, forward strand.
AACTATTTATAATTTTGGGGGGAAATATGAACCTTTCTGAATATTTTTATATATATATAAAAAAACATATGGAAATATGCAAATTACTATTTTTCAATTTTTTTTTTAAATTGAAGGTGATGAAAAAATGAAATGGAACAAAACTAACCATTTACATGGGGGAAAACTAACCACTGCACAAAATTGCATTTTATCTAGAACATAATTTGAAGAAAACAAAAACGTTTTTGGACTGAAATATTTGATAAAAATCAAAAGATATGAATGGGAGAAAAAATTATGCAAATTTTTCAGCATATTCCCTTTATCAGAATGACTTGATAATTGACCAGTATATAGTTATATCATTGATATTCATTTTGTTATATTTGAACTTTTTATGTTGGCTGCCCAAAAAAATTGAATTACCACAAATACCCATAATCATGAAACTTTATTTATTTATTTTTTTTTTAAATTATTATTTTTGGGCATATCTTTTTTCCTACCCATGAAATTTTCAGAGGTTGAATAGTTGGGTGAGATGCACATTTTTTAATTAGAACAATTTATATACCCAACAATTTTGATGCTGTGCATGGGAAATTTTATAAATTTTCCCATATAATTATTCCTATCTAATAAATACAATTTCAATTTAGTTGGTTTATTAAAGCAAAAGTTATTCATTTATGGTTTTTTATCTTTACTACATTCTCTGTAAAACGTCTTATTCTTATTACATTCTTTGTATATCATTGTTTATACTAATCTTCTTTTAGCAGTATTATCAATCTTATTTTTAGTAATGTATCATAATAGACTGCCATTTCATTTAAGCAAAACTAATAGTTAAACTTCTTGATATTTATCACAAATGAAATAGCCTGAAAATATTTCATCCAGTTTGAAATGTTCTTTGTGCTTCAATACACCTAATTTAATTCATTTCAATATATTTTGTCTTTATATTTTCAAGAATGTAAAAAAAAAAATACTCAGGTGACAGTTATAGGGGAGTCTACTGTCTCTAACAAATGTTTGTATATACGAACTGACTGAGGTTGGAATTTTGCTGGGGCTGGGGCTCTGGCTGGAGTTTCCTAAAATTTTTAAAAAGATTAGGTTAAGAAAATTATATAATTTTAATTGAAATTAATTTAATTATAAGGCAGGAGTAGAAGAGTCAACATTCACTTAAATTAATGATCATATGCATTTTTTCAGAAAAAAATTCTGAAAATTATAGATTTTGTACAATAAAAGTTTGAAAAAACTAGAAAAATATTTGAAATATTTTTTTCCTGTTAACTACATTATTTGAAAATTATTACTTTGTTTATACTTTTAGTCACTATGGCTAAAAGATCAGATTTTGCAGTATGAGAGAACTTTACAATATTTCAGAATAGGCTCGAAATAACTAATTGTAACATCTGCAGCCAGGAAATTAGAAGAGGACCTCTGGGTGCCCCAAGTAATAATTTTCTAACCAAATATTTATGGGGGGTATCTAAAATAAAAACACAAAGATGAACATTTATTAGCAGTAAGGGAGTGGCCAATAGAAACCGAAAAGAGAAAGAAAATATTAAAAAAAGCAAGATAAAAAATCTTATATTTTATTTGATTTAATCTTCCATTAGTAAGTATAATTTGCAATTTCAACCCCAGCAGGTAAATGCTGGTTTTCCCTGATTATTTGCTAGGGTCAGGGTTAGTAAAAATAGCTGAGTTTAGCCACGGCTAAGGCTCCAGTCAGTCCGTATTTTTATACCATACATTTAAATGCATTAGTCAAATATATAATAAGTCTATTAATATTCAAAATGGTACATTCCCTGTACAATTTAAGATAAATTTATATCTTTACACAATAAAATTTTTTAACATTTTTATTATATACAAAAGTGGCCTTCTATGATTCATTAGACTTTATTCAATGACCATAGTAATAAAATTAACATTTGATTTTCTAGCCATATTTTTAAAATGAAGATTTAAAAAAAAAAATATTCTGAATTCTATAACTAGGAATCTAGGAATAAATGACAGTTAACCGTTAATATAAACCTTTACCATAATAATAATAATAATAATAATAATAATAATAATAATAATAATTTGCTAAGAAAAAGTAAACCTCTTAAAAACAAAAAGGAAAACTTACTTTGAGTATCAGTTATTTGAATCATTTTTAGTTGCTAGTTCTAAAATATGTATTGAAACTGAATATTTCAATGTAATAAATCTAAAGTCATTGACAATTTGATATAATTTGGGGGTTATGTTATTATATGCTACTCTTGATTAGGTTTCACTGAAAACAATTTCAATATTCTACAAAACCCCAATTTAAAGTTTACAAACATTATGACAAAATAACTTAATTGCAACAAACGTTTTCAGTAATGGCTATATATAAAAAAAATATGCCAAATTTGTGAATTTTTTGTGCACAGAACCAACAAGGTCAATGCCAAGCAAAATTTATGCACTATTGGGATATTCACAGTTACTAATTCAGCTTGTATCACTGAAACATTTCAAGAAGTTTACATATCAGCAACCGGTATTCACATAAGTTATCTACTTTGAACGTACCAAATGATATTAGCTTTATAAACAAATTTATATTCCATTCAAGTGTTTTCACTAATATAAAGGAAATTTTCTAGCACAAAACTTTGCTTATAAAATATGACACATGTAAATTCGATCAAATTCAAGTATAATAGGCCTAATACTCACTTCCACGACGACATATTTAAAGTGGCTACAAAAATTGTTCATCAACTGCTATTACAACAAAGACTATGCTTTACATTTAAAAAAAAAATAAGGGACATTAATTTTTAAAAAAGGTAAATAAACCGAGTAAGGTAGTATCTCTTGGTATTACGAATTCTTGGTATTATGTAAGACTTTTATTTATCCAGAAAATTGAATTGTTAGGGGAATAATAACGAAATTATTAAGTCACAGAGTAAGGCAATGTAAGATAGTGCTTATAAAATTTTATATACTTTCACTACTGATCTATTGAATATATAATTTCATATATTTTTAAGTTTTCATTCATAAGGAGAAATTCTATTAAGTTCTCCATCATAAGTTTATAAAGTTATTTTTCACCAAAATTGTTTGGGCATTTTTTCGATGTGGCATCATTAACACGCTGCCACTTTCGGCGCTATCATTTTCAGGAACTAAAAACTTTTTCAACAGCTTCATTAAAGACCGCATGTTTTTAAAAGTAATGTATTTCAAAATGGAATCATTTTTATATTTTTTCTCTTAAAATAAATAGTTCAAGTTAGTTTCGTTGATGAGCTGAGGTATTTTATTTTTCTTAAACTTTACTAATATAATATTTCAAATAAATCTCCTACTTTACCTCTACCATTCTTGAATATATAATTGTATATTAAGGAAATTCGAGAATCATCATTCAAACCAATCATAGTGTCCTAAATTATTTAATTGCATCGCTATTTTCAATTCTTCTCTGGTTCTCTTTCAGGTCAAATCTTTTAAATTTAAACTGAGCAAAATTCAGCTGCAAGTTTGTATTTGCTGGCTCCAATTATCCTCTATATATTTCTCTAGGCTGCAACAAGCGAATACTAATTTCATACCACCTTTCTTAAAGGAACAATTGACTATCTATAAGAGATGAAATATTTTTAGTTATAATTCTTAAGAAAAGCATGAAGGTTGATTTCTGTTTAAATACGTATTGGCCATCCAACAGGAAATTTCTAGCAAAAATATTGAGTTGTAATACAAGAAATTGACTGATGAAAATTTTGATTAAAAAAAAAAAAAAAAATATCCTCATACATCTTACTCCTGTTGATAAAAAAAAGTTTGGATATTGTTATGTAAAAATCATAAATACTTCCGCCTGTGTATTATTACTTCAACTATCTAAGATTTTTTGACTACTTATTTAATTTTTTATCAGATTTATTTGTTATCTTGCATTTCGGATACTGAGATAGCCAAAAGTAAAGTCGATAGATAGTAAATGGTCTTATCAAAGAGATGTTTGCTTTCTAAGCAATTATCGAAGCTGTTAACGTTTTCACCAAGAGGGTGAAAGCATCAATCGATATACCAAAATAAAAATTTATTAATTGGTATTGATGCTAGTTTGATTAAGAGATCTAGCAGGATTGAGGGGAATGTCCTATTTTTACCTTATTCCTTTTATAAACATTTAATTAATCACTACGTAGTCGAATTTAAAAAAATAAAAAAAGTAAGCTAATTTATAATTAGGACCACTTTGAAAACAAGAAAGGTCAGACTTTGGTCTATTGTAGTTTTATTTATATAAATAACTCTTACTAGTGTTTTAAGAACTGGGATGCTGGTTGTAAAGAAAGAAAATAAATAAAACATATCTAATAAATGAACTGCACTTATTTTGCCAGTGATTGTGGTTGGTTATTTATTTTTGGTAGAATTATCTTTTAGATTAAATTGCATATTCTGTGGGACAGGATGGTATAGTCGTTTTTTGACTCAGCGTCTTTTTATTTTACCAGATTATCTTACGTACTTATGCCATTATATCATTTACGAAATGGAGCATATATTAATTTACCTATAATCATTTGGGAGTAGGTTTTAGTTCTTTAACTTCTTTCACTGGCAATTTGAAAGTGCTGGAACTTATTTTATAAACTAGATATAAAGCTAACAAAGCGTTAGGAACCATACATCGTAATGCTCCTCATAAGTGAGAGAGATACTGAGCTATCTCCAATTATGCTAGACTCGTAATTGAACATTGAACACAAGATTAAACCAAATAAAGAACGTTGATATGTTTGATAAGACAGTATAGCTTAAATTAGAACTACAAGAATTATTCGATTCTTTGATAATAAAAGTTATGAGATGAGATTACAGCAACTGGACACGTTTTCATTGTATAAAAAGGAAATATGATTTATATTTATGAAAATTTTACCGAGTAGTTAATTTTTTTGGTTTGATTTGCCACAGGAAAAGATAACAAGTAGTATTCTTGCAACTTTTAATAATAGACTAGATATGAATGATTTGAGTATTAAAGAATAATTTCGATTAATTTTTCTTTTTACTATTTCATACTCCTATTTTCGTATGGGCTTTGCTTGATCAGTGTTTGTAATAAAAAAAAAAATACTGTAAGCTAAACTTTGGTGAGGGGTTGGTAACTGTGGTTCGAGTTGCGGTTGTTTTTTGTGTAGTTTCTCCTTATTATCTAAGAACAGGTATAATAATTGTACTGTTTAAAAAAGCATGTTATGTTTCGTTGAATTTGATGGTTGTGTAATTGGTATAGTGGTCTTTTAACTTAAAGAACGAGTACAGAGGAACAGGAAGAAGCAGTCTTGATGGACCCTTACTGACTGTTCATTTTTTCCATAGTTTATGCGATAGAGCAACTAGGGACATGAGCTATGCAATTACAGAAAGTCATTAACTAAATCCACCTTATTTGAATCTTTTCTTCGCTTTATCTAAGGAATAAATTATTCCATATTCACGCAAAACCATATTTTTAACGAAACTTAAATGTAGTTTTGTCTTAACCCTCATACGCTTATTACAAATATTTATTACATTATTCTTTTTCTTCAAATTCTCTATTACAAAAATCTCATTCTCATTAATCTGATAGTTCACATCCGTGACAGATATTTGTGATTTTCATAGATTTGTAGAGTTGTAAATGTGCTGGTATAAGTTTCTAAGGCTTTAACAAATTTTGAAGTTAATCAGGCGTTTATACATAGAAAATACATCAAATTAATATAATACGTAGAAGAAAGACACTTTAATTCGTTAAAAAATTAAATTAATTTTTTTTCTTTGCAGTTGAACACATGTGGTAAATGATCTACCATTAGGATACAAGTAATTTAAAATTAATTGCTTGCTATATATATATATATATATATATATATATATATATATATATATATATATATATATATATATATATATATATATATATATATATATATATATATATATATATATATATATATATATATATATATATATATATATATGCAGGCCCGTAGCCAAGGAAGGGTCAGTACAGGCGCAGTCCATTCTGGGGCATCCTAACGATATTTTAGAGATTAGAAAACAGAAACTGCAAATAAATATTTAACTTTTCTGCTTTGATCAATGAGGAAGATCGGGCATTTTTTTTTTTTTTTTTTTTTTTGAGTAAAATTTTTTTACCTTAAAGGTACCAGTATTAAATTTAGAGTTGGTTCATTATTGGGCGAGATTCGTATTTTTGCATTCCTTTAAAATTTCTGTAGTATCAGTAGTTTCGGAGGTTCACATATCCTCCTTTTGTCACGATCGATCTAGGCCAAACTTTCTGAAACAGTTCTGGAAGTCCGTATCTAAAACATTATTGTGGGGGAATTTTTTAAATTTATCTCTAGAGGAGTGTTATAGCCGGAATAATTTCGATAAAATTGCAAAAATAAATTATTTTTTTTATATTTTTCTTTTCTTTTTTATATACATATCAAAAATCTGAACAATAAAAGAATTTAAAATATAATTATTTTTATTTTTAAATTTTTTCCCCCAAAAATTTTTAAGCTACAAATCAATTTTTTCAGTTCGTTGAAATGCATATACCCTGCAGATTCTATAAAAATCTGTCAAAAATTTAAAAAAAAGAATTTTAAGATTGAACCCTCTCCCTGATCGTGACAAGACGCTCAAGTCGAAAAGGAGTGGTTGTGATTTCCCGTTTGTTAGGGAAAATCGAACAACTATTAATAATTATACAGGGTGATTCACATAGTGTTGGGATTCTCTGATACAGAAACCCCAAATATGTAGTATTGTGACTGCTCTACTAAGAATAAACTTAATTCTAGTAAAAATTTAGCCTACAATCAATAAAGAACTCACCATTGAAAATGTTCTTCAGTGTTAAAATAAAAGGGGGAATTTGGGAGATTTACTATTTCCAAGAAATATTTGGAGGAATGCTTATTAGTGAAAGCTATTAAGGTAAATTTCAAAATAGGGAATTTAAGCCTAGGTAGTACAAAACAAAGCACCCTTCTACAAATGACAAGAACTCTCAAAATCAGCTCAAAACTAAGGCACAGTTAAACAGGTAGTAGTCAAGATAAGTCAAATCAGTTGAAAATATTAATAAAACCCCACTCAAAACTTGATCAATAATCAAAAGTCAATTTAAAACGATAAAAGGACCAAATTTGAAAGTCAATGGATAGGACCAGCTTTTAATAAGTTTTACAAGCTCCTACACTAAGATAAAAGAAAGTCTAAAATATCTACCATTAGGCTACAAGTAATTCAAAATAGTTAAATGGGTCGATACTCATTTTGCTACAGCACTTCAAGGCGTCAACGAGGTTAATATGTTAAAAGACTTGAATCGTTGATGG
>SEYY01020339.1:92500-97500 GCA_009176605.1 Armadillidium nasatum
TATATTTAACTACATCTTTCAGGTTAAATAACACTATACTGCAAAAGGAAGTTCCGAAACAATTTCCGTTTAAAAAGATATCCCCAGTATCTTTTTCTGAACATCTTTCCTGCATTTAATTTTTTTCAAGACTACAATTTTTAACCTAAACTAAATAACACACACACACACACACTCTTTCCCAATTTTACATTTTGAAATACATACATGGGTAAAATATGCTCCATTTTTTGCTATGGGGTTAAAGACTTCAAGTAGAGTGGACAATCGGTTAGATTTTATAATAAAATTTTATGAAATTAATACGGAGGAGGTGGAGTTGTAAGCATTTATCAGGAGTAACAAAATATAAGTATGAAATGCCTGGGAAAGAACTGGATTTATGGCAGCAGAAAAAACAAAATATAACAAAACGTTCCTATTAAATATGATTTTCCAAATTCCTTAAAATATATTCTTTATAGTAACCATTAAATATACATTGGTTCCATTAATTAAAATAAAATTCTTTGAAAGCTTTGAAACAGCTAAGTTGAAAAACTTGACAATTTTCCAACGCTGCTCTCTTTGACGTGATCTGAAAAGTAGTAATATATATATATATATATATATATATATATATATATATATATATATATATATATATATATATATATATATATATATATATATATATATATATATATATATATATATATATATATATATATATATATATATATATTTTTTTTTTTTTTTTTTTTTTTTTTTTTATTTATATTATATATATATATATATATATATATATATATATATATATATATATATATATATATATATATATATATATATATATATATATATATATATATACTATACCTATAACCTGGAGTTCTAGATTAATTTTGACAGAATTGTGGGTGATAATCGTGGAATTTTCATATTCTTGCATAGTTGACTACTTCAAGATTTTACGTAGAGAATTACGACAGGAAATGTGAGGAATTCGTCAAAATAGTGAAGAACGATTTCGATGTTGCACTATATATATATATATATATATATATATATATATATATATATATATATATATATATATATATATATATATATATATATATATATATATATATATATATATATATATATATATATATATATATATATAGTTCAGAAACATTTTTCTTTTATTTAGCGGAACTAGAAAAAGGAATTTATCTGAATTACATTTTTTTGGGGGGCAAATTGAAGGGCGGAAAACGATTTTGTAAGAAAGAAAGAAAGAAAAAGAAATTTACAATTACGAATGTTTGACATCGTCCATTATCGTCTGGTTCAAAGTCCTATTCAAGGGTGTATTGTCCTTTGACGTTTTTTTTACAATGTTGCTAAATAGGATGAGTAAATTTTAAAAGATTTTATACTTGTAACTAAAAATACAAATTTTATTAATTTTTATTATAACAACTATTTACATATTTTCATTATCTATTCTATATACTTTTGTTTTCTTTTATTTTGAAAAAATTCCCTTCAAAATGGTTTATAGTTGGTATTTTTTTTTTTTTTTTTTTTTTTTTTTTATCAATGTGGCACTTGACAATGCCTAAACAAGCAGCCGGTTTTAAAATGGCACATTTCAAATTTTAATCAACTCATTCAATTTTATAATATGTGAGTTATATTTGTTCATTGTAAGTCTACAAAGTTCTGAATTCAAATACTAGGTTATATATTATTCTTATTCACCTCTTCTTTATTATCCTTTCAACTGACTCTTCTACTCAAATATATCTCTATCGTTCTTAATTAAATATAATATTTGTATAACTTCAATAAACAACATACTTCGAAACCAATCATAGTAAGTGTCCTAAATTATTTAACTGTACGGCTAATTCCGACCCTTCTCTTTAACGTCAAGGGTTTTAAATAATAAACAGAATAATTCAGCTGCAGGTTATATATATATATATATATATATATATATATATATATATATATATATATATATATATATATATATATATATATATATATATATATATATATATATATATATATATATATATATATATATATATAATTTACATTTACTGTATTTTACATTTTAACTGCTAATTACTTATTATTTTTTGTAAAATGAAAAATTAAATATAGAATATGTATTTTTAGCTAAAAGATAGCTATAAAATCTTTTAAAATTTCCTCATAATAGGATTTGGCAACACGGCAAAAAAAAAAAAAAAAAAAAAAAAAAAAAAAAAAAAAAAAAAAAAAAAAAAAAAAAAAAAAAAAAAATTAAAAGACATGACGTCTTTGAATGCAAACGATAATGTACGACCGTGTACGACATATAAAACATTCGTAGTTTAATTTTTTTTTTTTTTTAAATTTATTTTTCCGCACTTAAATTTACCACAAAAAAAATATGTAATTTGGACCTTTCACAGTCTTTATTGTTCCGATAAATTAAAAATAAAATAAAAATGCTTCTGCGAATTAAAATAATAACATATATATAAAACTTACCTCTAATTCTGATGGCAAAACTACCAAACTTAATTAAGGAACAATTTCCCACCATCTTTGCTCGCACCAATGACTAGTGATCCTTTCCACATCATACACTTACGCGATCTCTACTTTAGTGTAAACTAAATACTATGACCCTACTTTTATAGCCTCAACGTACAATGGGCGGATACTCTTCAGATAATAAGATGCAGTGGTGCCAAATCTACATGCCACGTGTCATGATGGTGAAAAGTCACCAAGTCCACGAAAATGTCCACAATATATATATATATATATATATATATATATATATATATATATATATATATATATAATATATATATATATATATATATATATATATATATATATATATATATATATATATATATATATATATATATTATTGCTGATACTTGTTCTTTAATAGCTCTTTGTCCGGTTTCTGCCTTAATTATTAACAAGGGTTGAGACTTCGATCATTCTAGTCCTAAAATCCACAAATTTCCCACAAAAAACAAATAAACAAAATAAACATTTATTTTACATAAAAAAGACTTATTCACGATTATATATATTATATATATATATATATATATATATATATTATATATATATATATATATATATATATATATATATATATATATATATATATATATATATATATATATATATATATATATATATATATACATATATATATATAAAAATTAAAATATAAAAGACCTTTCAGCCACATGGTGAAAGACGATCCCATAAATACTTTACCAAGCATCATCAAATGGAACACAGAAATTAGCATTCTTGTAGAAATCTAAATAAAATTTCCATTTTTCATTAACAAAAGGAAAAAAAGCTTTCATTCTTTTGTATATAGGATTTAAATATCTAAAATAAAAATTTCTTTTCTATATTCTAAAGCTGACAAAAATCTAAGTTTTATGTGCAGACGAAATGAATACTTAATTAAGTAGGAAATTTCTGTCCTTTATGTAATTTTATACTTACTATTGTTGTTGTTCACTTTCGATGTTATCATAAATTCACTCAGACGGACAATAAATGCCCTAATTGCATAATGACAGTTCATGTTAACATACCACAATTTAAAGCTCTTATAGTTCAACCAAAGTTATCTTACCTACTATAGCCGTCATCTTTGAGGCAACGCATCTTCAAGCCAAGCCAGTGGCCTTAGCCGGCTGTAGACTGGCTGTAACCGGCTTTGGGTGGCTTTCCTGGCGTTCTTGAAGTTGGACTCAAAGAACGGGATTTTCAAAAATCTTCAAGCCGTCTTCTTTGAATCAGCTGTTCTTTGTTTACATTTTTTCATTTTCTTTTATTCGTCAAGGTGGTTGGATGATCTTGCGATTTTTCTGATGAAAAAATTTTAACTTCCAGGAAAAAGAGGTATCAAAACGCTACAGAATCTTAGAAAGCATAAATAGTACTTCAGCGCACATATCACTGATGCAAAGAGGTTATAGCATATTCTTTTAAAAGACTTGTTTATGAATTTGGAAGATGTTAATTAGTGTCTTTCATATCACAGGCTATATATATATATATATATATATATATATATATATATATATATATATATATATATATATATATATATATATATATATATATATATATATATATATATACCTACTCCATTGAGAAGGGTTCGTGCGACACGTCTTTCTACACAGCTCATCCTTTCTCTATCCAACTCTCAGACCCTAGACTTAACCGCTATGCTCACCCTTACAAGTACTCTACTGGTAAAGTCTGGAACACACTCCCATTATCTGCTTTCCCAACTTCCTTTGACTTGCACACTTTTAAACGCCGTGTATCGGGTCACGTCGGCCATGAGCGATCAGATCCCGAATGTTCCCCAACTCTGATGGAATTTGGTAGGCCTCCGGCCTTTCCTCACAAGAGGAGACATAAAATAATATATATATATATATATATATATATATATATATATATATATATATATATATATATATATATATATATATATATATATATATATATATAAAAGTATAAAATTACCCTGCCTTTGATTCATATATATGGATTTACTACTTTTTAATAATAAAATTGATTTTAAAGATGCTAGAATATGATGATCATTTGTTGTTTTAGTTTAATATTTATAAATTAAATATATTCAAATATATATTTGAATATTTGACATACTGAGGACCTATGTCTGTGTGTGTCTGTGTGTGTGTGTGTCACAATGAAAGAATAAAATTACCCTGCCTTTGAAGGCCCATATATGGATTTACTACTTTTTCATAATAAAATTGATTTTAAAGATACTGGAGTATGATTATCATTGGTTATTTTAATTTAATATATATAAATTAAAATATTTTTGAATATTTGATACACAGAGGGCCTACCGTGGAAAATGACATTTCTTAAAAGCAAAGCATTTTTTATATTATATATATATATATATATATATATATATATATATATATATATATATATATATA
>SEYY01020339.1:107500-115000 GCA_009176605.1 Armadillidium nasatum
ATATTTGTTCTTTTTGAATTTAGAGAACATTTTAAAAGTGTGTATATATATATATATATATATATATATATATATATATATATATATATATATATATATATATATATATATATATATATATATATATATATATATATATATCTCAATGTTTAGCCAAATATGGTCGATTCAAATTCTACGAACGTTCCTTCCTGTGCAAATGAAGTAAATAACCCGAAATATATGAAACGATCTGAGTCACCATCTGTAGAAGATCTGACGTGCAATTTTTGCAATAAAGTATTTTCAGATTGGAAAGACCTTAAGAAAGATTTAATGGAACATATAAAAAGTGCGAATACAGTTAAGGGAGACTCTGGTAACAGTAAGGTAATAATCTTTTAGAACGTATTGTGTAGTGGTATTTTGTGGAGCTTATGCTCAGTAATTTTATCCTTTTAAAATAAGAATGTGAAGATCTTGTTCAGAGATTTATCATTTTTTTATCATTTTAGCGTCATGATTATTCTCTATTCATTTTTTGGCTTTGTGGATTGTGAATATATGAATAAACAATAGTTTACTATTCAACATATCATTTGTAGTTTTAGATTTTGAACCTGGCATTCGTTAGGTTTTTTATTGGACTGATCAAACATTTTAATTATCTAAAAATTATTATTATTATTATTATTATTATTATTATTATTATTATTATTATTATTATTATTATTATTATTATATTAACCAGGTTAATGAGAGAGAATGCAAAGGAAAAATCAAAAGAACAGTTAAGCCAAAAAAAGTTCAATCTTTTGAAGGAAAAAATGTCGAGGTAAGAACATTTAACTTTCTCTCCACGTCTGTTTATTATTATTATGTGAATAATAATGTTAAGGATGTTTAATTTCTTTCAAAATCAAGTAAAATTTTTATTATTATTATTTCTATTATTATTATTATTATTTAGAAAATCATTATCAACTTTAATTTTTATAAATTATAGGTATTCATTTTCTGTTTAAACTTCGAATTTGAAATTTAGAATTATTATTATTTTTATTATTATTATTATTATTATTATTATTATTATTATTATTATTATTATTATTATTATTATTATAATAATACACCTTTAACTTAACCAATAGAGAGTGATCCCCATAACCCAGCGATATTGGCTATTCGCCTGAGTCGTAAACGCTGTGTTCAACTTTCTCAACTTGTCTCTTTGAGCTGTTTCACAGTTTAACTATGAAAATATTTAAACATAGGTATACCCACCCCTTCTGATACAATTGATTTACTTTCCCTGTCTAAATCAGTACACTCTTCTTGTCAATTTAAGATGATTGAGTTGTGAGGGAACGAACAGTGGAAGTTTCAACTGTTTTTCCAAACCTAATTTTATCACACATCCTCCAGCCCAGATCTTTTCATATTCACGACCAAGTTGGTTTCATGGTAATGGCAGTGAACAGATTTCTTGACCTTACAAAGAACTAAAAATATACAAAGAACTAAACATATACCGTCTTCTCCGATTCCAGAGGTACTCTTCAAGCCTCACAAATTTGTTTATACCATTATTAACTGCCATCCAGAGGTTTTTGTGCCTGTTATATGTGAGGAAAAAATACTAGACGTTTTGCTGGATACTCTGCCGTATGAATATAACAGAAAATGAACAGGCTGATAAAACAACTCTTCACTCAAAATAGTGACAGGTGGAAGGTTTCTTCCGTAAGGCAAAGGACACGGTCATATCCCAACTTCTGATTTTAATGCTTGTGTTCAAGGAGAATTCTTCACACTCCGGCTGATATATTGGGCTGAAGACTCCCATGGTGCCAAGCCACGTACTATCAAGCCATTTTTGAAGAACAGATGGACTTCATATAGAAAAGTCGTCACCAGAATAATATCTTAGCTCACTTACGCATCTAGCGCACAGTTACCTTATTTCTCCTATACAGTTTTGTACTGCAGTGTAATTTAATAACTTACCCTCATTTCAAATAGATGTACGTAATATTGCTAATGAATGAAAGTCAGGTTTGAAAAGGGTTTTATTTTTATTTTTATTTATTTATTTTTTTATTAAATTTTTAAAGTTAAAAAAATATAGTAAGATTAATTAATGATTATTAGTTCAAAAATTACAACGGTGCATTTCTTGTGTCCATTTTTAATAACTTTGAGGAAAGCTGTAACCATCGGAGAGTTCAGGAAAAGAAACTGTGACTCCTTCAGACAGTCATAGTAAAAACTTATAAAATATGATATATATACTTCAAAACCTACGACCTTTTCCTTCCCCCAGAAAAAAATTGAAAGCTTCTCTTCTTAATAAATATATTTCATTTCGGTTTAGGCAATAAGCAATACAATAAAACATAAATATGAAAGTATTTTCGGAATTTAATCTTTTAAGTTTCTTCTTTCATTCTGACCCAAGGTGACAAGAAGAAAACGTGGAAGACCTCCTGGGAAAAAGAAATTTGCCAACCAGCCAGATGGAAAAGTTTTAACCATTCTGGAAAATTCATTTACAGATTCTACTAATACTAACTCTACGTTTTCTTCTTCTTGTAAATCGAGTTCTCTTCAGTCTATTAAACAATTAAAGAAAAAGAGGGGAAGACCGGTTAAAAAGAACCACGATGTCTCGAAGCAAATAGAGAATCATTCTAAATCTTCAGTTGTATCAGAATCTTCGATGGAGAGTACGTTTGGCAGTGTTGGAATTGTAAATGATGGTACCCATACTCAAGGAGACGGTTTAAGAACTAAAGCTAGGTAAAAGTTTTATTTTTTTAAATCACATTAAATTTACTGTAAATGGAGACTTTTACTTGGATAATATTATAATGATAATGAAGTAATGTCCCCCCCCCCCCAAATATTTTTCTTTCTTCATTTAATTTTATTTATTTAAATATTTTTCTTTCTTCATTTAATTTGAATTTTAGATACTTTTGCAGCTTGAATTATTATAGCAGAATAATATTTTTTTCAACTGTCTTTGAGTCTAAATTTATATTTCAGGATTTCTAAAACTGTTGCCAAGAAAAGATCTGGCCAACTCCAGTGTAGAGTCTGTCGAGCAGTGTTTCAGTCAAGGTAAATTTCTTTAAATTCATTGTTTGTTTTTAAAAATTAATATAATCAATCTCCAAATGTAAACTAATTAGTTCTAGGTTAATTTTAAATCTTTCTTAAGTATAGTATAAATGTAAATAAATATATTCAAAGGTTTTCTTGGAACTGAGATAAATAAACGTTAGTTCGCGTATACGACAAAAATAACTATGATATGAGAGAAAATTGAATTAACCTTTTGCTTCACTTTCTGTAGGTTAATTAAAATATAATTGTCTACTCACCTTTTAACTTTTAATTTTAGGCAAGACTTGAAGGTTCATTATCAGGTTGAGCACAACAATGGTCGACCATATTGGTGTCAAACTTGCAACAAAAGTTTTACAACAAAAAATAATTTGGAAGTTCATGAAAAGCACAAACATATCCAGGGTCCAAATCCATGCATGTGTACTGTTTGTGGGAAGGTTCTTTCTTCTAGAACAAATTTGAAGATACATTTAATGATTCATAAAGGTTAGTAAATAAAAATTAATGCTAAAAATGACTCATATTATTGGTACACAATTTTCTTGAGCATATAATATAAAAGCAAATTTTTTATTAACTATATTTTTCTTCCTATATCAGGAGAAAAACCATTTTGTTGTCCCATCTGTTCAAAAAGTTTTAGTCGCAAAGCAAATATGGAAATGCATATGGTATATCACACAGGAGAAAGACGTTATACTTGCGAAGCATGTGGTCAATCTTTTTTTGCGTTGAGTGCTTTAAGGAGACATATCAAGTTGCATTCAGGTTTGTGCTATTTGTTTCATATATGCAACTTACAATCTATTTGTATAATTTGTTATTACATTCATTCCAAACTGCAGGACTGCAGAGTTAGTATATTTTTTGTTTGCTGCCTCCCTCATTTCTAAATTTCCAGTTCAGGCTCTAGTCATGGCTTTAGTTTCATCATTTGAAAAGAATTCAGTACTTGTTCCGATCCTCTTTATTTTATAATAATTTTTTTTTTCTTTTTTTTTTTTGCTCTAGTTAAACATTCTTGTCGAAAAATCAAAAGTGTCAGTTCTTAGAACAAAGTTTGCCATTGCTAGCCTCTCTGTAAATATTCATTTATCACAATTGGAATGAATTTGATATTGTGCTTACTAACATTCAGTTTTCTAATAATTTTTTTTATTTTAAATTTAAATGAACCTTTGTTTGATGTTTGTTAAACATAAATGATTTTGCGGGAACTAATAAGCATTATGCACCATAATTTTTTACAGTTCATTCATTATCATTTTACCCTTACTTAGTATTCAAGTATTTTTAAATTCCATTTTATTTCGGTTGTTTTTTTTTATTAATTTGATAATTAATTTTGTTGCAATTATCATAAAAAGCTAATTACGATAAACTGTTCTTTTCTGTTAGGTCTCAGGGAATATGCATGTGAAGTGTGTGGAGCGACGTACGTTACTGGAACAGACCTTAAGCGTCATTTGTTAAAGCACCAAGCCGTGAAACCTTTTCCTTGCACAATATGTGATAAACAGTTTACAAGATCTCATGATCTTAAAGTGAGTTCATTTATTATTATTATTATTATGATGATTATTATTATTATTATTATTATTATTATTATTATTATTATTATTATTATTATTATTATTATTATATTAGGAGGAAAAAATGAACTTGAAAGTTCTCCCTTACGTTATTTTAATATCTATATGTTAATGCTTGATTTAATTTTGCATAACATTTTCATGTCTTTAATTTTAGTTGTTTCGTTAGATTAAAATTTTGTAACGTGCTTCAATTCTTTTCTTATTTCTGTTTAAAATTTTTATTTTATTTTTATTTAAAAAAAATTTTTTTTTTTTTTTTTTGTATTGTAGTATTTATTGCTTGAAATCAATAATGAAAATTATAACCATTTTCTCGTTTTAGGTTCATATGCGTTACCATAACAAAGAAATTCGATTTACTTGTAATATTTGTGGAAAACAATTTGTTGAATCAGGTAATTATCGTCGTCATATGCGAAGACACACAGGTGAACGTCCTTATACATGTACAGTCTGTCAACAAACCTTTACACAGGTATTAGAAATTGATTCTATACATATTTTAATGTAAAGTTTTCATGATTCTTTAAATATATATATATATTTTTTTTAAGTTGATCATATCGAGTCTATATTATTTAAAAATTAAATAACATAAGTACTGAAATTCATTTTTAATTCCAATATTGTAAAACTTTATTGGAAATTGTCTAACAAATATTATTTTAATTATGTAATTTCTTTTATTTTAAGTAGAGTTTGCTATATAATTGCTGAGATTTTACATTCTTTTCAGGTTCATCATTATAAAGTACACGTTCGAACCAACCATCCCGATCAGGCTGATGACGTTGAATGGAATTCCAACTCTGGTCGATCTTTTAATAAGAATCCTTCATTTAATCAAAGAGTTTCAGTACAGAAACGTTCTCAAAAAAATGAACCTGCAATAAACGCTCCCAATAAAGTTCCAGATCCTATTATTAGTCATCAAGTCTGTCCTCCTCCGCCTCCTCCTCCTCCTCCTGTAACGTCAACAGTGTCCGCAAATCCCATGCCTGAACACGTTATTCATTCCTTTCATATTCAAAATTCAAATAGCAATAATAGTAATAGTAGCAGTAATTCAACCCTCCATGGTCAGACAGCAACTACCATTTCAAACCTTGTTCCTATATCAAATTCAGTCGTTAACATGTCGGACATTCATCATTCGCATTCATCGACTGTTACTCCCTCGGTCGTCCATGTTCCTATGATGTCTACTCATCACTCTCAAGTCCCACAAACAGTGAGTCACCCCCCTTCTACCGGATTTATTCAGTACAATTCTTATATTTATAATTCTGGTGTAATATCTCCATATCCGCCTTTATTTGACATGTGTCCACAGTAACGTTTACGAAACCTGTTTTAAAAATAATATAAAAATTGTATTATTTTTAAAACATGTATATAAATTATTTAATTTATATATATATATATATATATATATATATATATATATATATATATATATATATATATATATATATATATATATATATATATATATATATATATATATATATATATATATATATATATATATATATATATATATATATATATATATATATATATATATATATATTTTATTATTTTTTTTTTTTTTTTTTTTTTTTTTTTTATTATTTATTATTTTATAATTAATTAATTATTATTATTATTGTGCAAAGGTGCTAAAATAGACAACCTTTGGATAAAATATATATGTATAAAATCGATTTCTATATTATCATCATCATCATCATCATCATCATCATCATCATCATCATCATCATCATCATATCCACTCTACTGAACCTCTACTCTTCCAATGAGACTAATTTTTACTTTCTTAGGTGAACTAAACATGCTTTGTAAGACGTAACAAGCCCGTACTAACACCTATCTCGTTACTTATAAGCGAAAATTTTAGTGTTGAAGTTTTCCCACTAGTATCGCCGGTTTTCAGTGATCAGTGAAAAGGAAAATTTTTGTATTATTATTTTTATTATGGTGCCTGTACATCTACTCAAAAGATATATTATTATTATTATTATTATTATTATTATTATTATTATTATTATTTATGAAAATTTTACGCATAATTTTCTTTTACGAGTAGCTACATAACTTATACGATTTTGTATTGCATAATAACATAATAATAATAATAATAATAATAAAAACAATTATAATTATAATAATGATAATAATTGCTATATCAAGAATTGTTTTTCTATTTTTTTGCTGATAAAAAGAAATGAGGGACCCATTAAAACCCTATTATATAACGATTTTATTTATTTATATATTTTATTTAAATTTATGAGTTCAACCATCCACCACAGAGGGCCAAGAACCCGCTTGAAAATTGCCACAGTATAAATAATCTAAACATGTATTTATTCTATTCTATTCTATTACCATATTATTATTTAAAGATTATATGAAGATGAATTACAATTATTATGATTAATTTTTTTTTTAAATTAGAAAAAATACTTTGATTAGCATTATTATTATTATTATTATTATTATTATTATTATTATTATTATATAGTGTATTTGTAGATTTTGTAAGTTAATATGAACTATGTATTTTGTATAAAAGTTAATATATATAATATAATAAAATATAATGCATCTAGATTTGCAATAAAGTATATTTTTATAAATGTTAAATTTTTCGTATTTTAAAGCCCTTTAAATAGAAGTATTCTTTTACTTTGCTTTTTCGAAGTTAATTTTAAAATGAAAAGGAAGAAGTACATTGAAGGGATAAATGACTTTGACTTTTAAAGTTGGTTTTTCCATTTACTTTTCTCTC
>SEYY01020340.1:0-2500 GCA_009176605.1 Armadillidium nasatum
TGTGATGTAATTGTAGGAAATGATGTGGAGTCTGTGCCCATAAAAAGAATTGATCATTTTGTCAATGCTACTCTCTCCCCCAAATTATCTTCAGTGCCTTATCTTTACTCTAATCTATTATTTAATTTTAAGGAATTATTTACTGATATATATTTAAATGATAGCACAGAATTATGCAATAATGATATTACAATGGTAACTGAGAATATTTTTAAAAGTAAAATTAATGCTGGGGGTAGCAATATAAATAATTCTTCCTATAGGTATAATAATGGTAATAAATTTAATAAAAATTAAATAATAGAATAATATGAAATAAACGGTAATGAACTCAGTGATAGCAGTGAATATCCTACCTAAATAAAGTGTTAAAATTTACCCTTACACCTGCAGAATGATGCCCTAAAAGAGTTGGCCCATAAATTTAATGTAAGAGGACCTCCCAATAAATATAAAAAGCAGAAGAATCTCTACGTGTCTATATGACAAAGCTAAAGTGGAATTAGGCAGGTTAGTTAATGCTGGGGTCTTATCTCCTTCACATTCACCATGGGGTTTCCAATTTCCGTTCTGCCAAAACCCTTCAGGTGGAGTCCGCATTGTAGCTGACCTGAGGCTTCTTAACAAAAGAGCAGTTCGTGAAAATTTTAGTCTCCCAAATTTGTGACTTTTAAAATATACTTTCTGGTGCTAAAGTGTTTTCTGTCCTTGATCTCAAGAAGGCCTTCTATAATTTCAAAGTTCACCCAGATTGTAGAAAGTTCTTAACAATTAATACTCCATATGGTAGTTTTTCTTATAACAGGATAGTTGAAGGTTTTCATTCTAGTCCCACCAGTTTCACTAAATATATCTCACTTAATTCTTTCTCGTATTCCTAATATTTTCATCTATATTGATGACATTCCTAATTGCTACTCCAACTCATGAGAGCATTTAAAAGTCTTAGAAATGGTATTTGATAGGCTAAATTATTTTAATTTAAAACTAAGTGCTGATAAGTGTAAATTGCCCAACCAAAAAGTAATGGTTTTGATGTGTCGGAATTTATGCTTCCTAGTGAGAAAAGTTTTCTATATTTCCAAAACCTAAGACTGAAGGATCTACGTTTCTTTTTTAGAAGTATAAATTATTTCATCTTCTCTTCCTGGATTTTCTAATACTATCTCTTCTTCACTTCAAAGGAGAGTAAAATGGAATCGCTGAAAGAAGCATTTAATCTAGAGAATGCTTTTTGGGTTTTTCTAATAGTGCAAAATATCAATTTCACAGATGCCAGTAGACAGCCTTGGCTGTGTATTTTCAAAATGAAATGTTCCACTTGATCTATAGTTAAATTAAACAACTGAAATGAGCTATAGTATTATTTAGAAGGAACAAAACTGTGAAAATTTCAAAAGGTGTGTTTTGTGACAATCTTTCAGTCACACAGTCACTTAAAAAAAAAGACTGATGCTAATCACTTCCTTGCATGGGATCAGCATTACCTAACTTTCTTGTTTAAATATGATTTGAACATAAACCATATTAAATTTGAAGAAAATATTCTTGCTGATTACTTAGCAGAAATCCTGCTCAACAGTCAACTAACAGTTCACTGAAATTACCAGATCCTTCAAATACTGCAGAAGCAGATATAGAACTGGCAACAAGCCCTTCACTCCAACTTGGAAAAGAAGACGCTGTTACAGAAATCCTTCTGAAGCACTCTGTGATGAAGCATTGGTCACACTGGAGCTTTCTCCACAGCAGGATTCTTTAATAGAGGTTGACTGTCATTCACTGTCATCTATTTTTTATATTTCCATCAATGAAGTCTTTAAGCTATTTCAGTGTAAAATTGATTATAAAGAACTTCAAGCAGCAAGAGAAACAAATGTGCAACTTCAAAAATATTTAAATAAGTATGAAAATCCTAATCTAAAGCTGACCAAGCAAACCTATTATTATAAAAATGACCTACTGTCTTTGGTTGTCATGAATCTATTCCACTTTCACCTTGTGTCTTTGTTCCCGAATCTTTCATTACACCTGTTATCTCTTATTCACATTCACTTGGGCATTTTTGAGTTAAGAAAACTTTGACATCTCTTAGGAAGCGCTTTGTATGGAAGGATATGCCAAAATACACAAAGCAGTTTGTTCTAAGTTGTGATTCATGTCAGAGATCTAAGTCTTACGCAAAATAAGCCCACCATATGAATCTTACCAGCCAGTTTCAGCAAAATTTCAGGTGGTTCATATAGATATTCTTAAAATGCCTGCATGTAAAAATTATAAATATCTTTTAACTTTAATTGATAGATTTTCTCGCCATCTCTTTGCTTTCCCACTTAAAAACATAGAAACCTCTACAATTGTGGAGACAGAGAATTACCCACAGCTGGAGTGGTAGGAACTTATGTTTCGGATCGTGGTGGACAATTTACTTCTGATTTATTTACAAGTGTTTGTGAGGAGCTAGGATCCCGACATAACTTTACTTCTGCCTATACCCCTC
>SEYY01020340.1:10000-12500 GCA_009176605.1 Armadillidium nasatum
TGCAACGCCTCAAGGAATTATATTTCTCTTTAGTGAATAGATTGTGTAAGGGATTTTCGGAGTGTATGTGGTCGTATGAGTGAATGATGTTTGTGTGTGAGTTTGTGTGTGTGTCAGATAATGTCAATGTTAGAAGGAATTGTAAGTTATTTAGCTTCTTATTTCTTAGTTAGTTTTTTTGGTTTTAGTTTAGTTCTTAGTTCTTAGCTTTTTCGTTCTTATTTTTTTAGTTTTATTAGATTCTTAGTTTTTAGCTTTTTAGTTCTTAGTTTTGTTAGGTTTATAGTTCTTATTATATTTTTAGTTCTTATGTTCTTAGTGTTCTTTGCCAGATTCTAAGTTTTTAGTTTTTAGTTAGTTTGCTTCTTAGTTTTTAACTAACTTTCTTGCTCCTTTCAGCTTATATTATTTTTTTTATAGATTTAGTATGTTTTTTTTTTTCTTTGGTACCTAAAAATATAATTTATTTTTTGGCCAGTTAGTTAACGTAAGAAATAAGCAAAATAAAGAGTATGGAAAGGTTTGGGAATACATAAACAATAGATGTTATTATGCATTATCTGTAATGAAAAGAATTAATAAAAACTATATAATTTAAATTTAAAAATAGAAAATATATATTATTTATATCTTATTAAATGTTTTTCCTTACGTTATTCGTACTTATGACGACTACTACTATCATTACTACTGAGTTTCATAATGAATGTTAGTCTGATTTTAAATTACTTAGCTTGCAAGTATTTTAATTATAATAATTATAATAATTCAATAGCCACTTTAGACCCGCCGTACTTCAGCTCCTTTTTTGTATGAAAGTCCACCCCTTTTTGTTTTGATTTATCAGAAATTGAGAAAATAAGGGAATGTTTTTTAGTTTGAGGAGCAGCAAAAATATTTGGTTGTCTTTTATTTTATTTTATTTATTTATTCCTTTATATTTTTTAAATCAATTTAAAAAAAAAAAAATTTACATTAGCTTATTATATATTTTTAAAAACAGATTCATTCTCTTTTTCGGAAATTTCGAAAGCTTTTCATACAATAAACTTCTCTAAGGTACGGCATATCTAAATATATCTTCATAGTCAATCTAAAATTTAACAGAAGTTGCTGTTAGATTTGATATAAAACCAACAAAATCACTTGGCTTTCAAATTTATGTTGGTTTAGAAAATAATTCAGTTGCGTAACATTTTAAGAATATCCAAACATTTTCAAATATTTTATATGTTTTAACGCTTTCATTTTTTAAATTATTACCAATGCGTTAATAACGCATAAAATTACGTGTTAATGTAGTATACAGTTTATATTTAAAAGTAATTCAGTTGTGTAACATCTTAAGAATATCGAAACATTTTCAAATGTTTTATACGTTTTAACGCTTTCATTTTTTAATTATCACCAATGTGTTAATAACGCATAAAATAACGTGTTAATGTAGTAAATTCTACATTTGAAAGTAATTCAGTTGCGTAACATCTTAATAATATCGAAACATTTTCAAATATTTTATACGTTTTAACGCTTTTATTTTGTTAATTATCACCAATGTGTTAATAACGTATAAAATAACGTGTTAATATAATGCACGGTCTACATTTATGCTTACTGTGAGTATGTTTTCCACAAAAGTGAAAAAAAACCATTTTTTTCACCACCACTGACAGGTTGGGGAATACTGGGGTGGATATGCTCGTAGCTTTATGTTCGTGTGCCATGCATTTGTCCTTCAATTTGTAGACTGCTTACTATAGCACCACCAATAACACACACTCTTTCATTATTACTTCTATTTTAGGAGTATACCACGCACACACACACACACACACACGCACACATATATATATATATATATATATATATATATATATATATATATATATATATATATATATATATATATATATATATATATATATATATATATATATATATATATATATATATATATAAAGTTCTTTTGAATTGTGTTTTCGATATTTGAGTTGTTGTGAGGTTTTTTCTTGCCTTCACCTTCAGTTGTCTCAGTTGTCTTTCTCCAAGAACCTTTCCCCTTTCATTCCTCCTTCTCCTCTTCCCAAGGTCGCCCTCAGGCAGTTACTAATTAGACTCCCGAAGACGTCTTGGAAGGAGGAATTCCTGCAATTTCTACGGCCGTGTTCTTGACATCGCGTATCCCGTGACTTGCGGCGATGCAACTGCGGATGCGGCGTCGGAAGGTGGCTTTTCAATCTGTTTCTCGCGACGCGGTTTATCATGCGCCCGCCAACACCAACGATCGCTTTACCTGCATTGCTGCCTCTTCCATTAATTTTCTTCCGATGGACTTGGCGAGGGTCATTGTTTGTAATGCAGGTTTGTTCGTATGCAAATCGCGATGATGATCTCGGTCTCGTTTTACGAACCGGATGGAATTACTTTCAAATACGTACGCAATCGTATACACACTAACATATATATATATATATATATATATATATATATATATATATAT
>SEYY01020340.1:40000-42500 GCA_009176605.1 Armadillidium nasatum
TATCTTCAACGGTACTTATAAAACCGTATTTCAAACAGAATCAAACCATTTTCAAGGGTTTGACCAATGTTTGACAAACACATATAATATTGCATCACGATACACGTATTCTAAAAGCGATTGTGTAATGGCGGAGTTTTATTGAGATATTGAACGATTATCTTGACCCATGATTAATGGTCTTTATCATTCAGAATTGAAAATAATGAAAAGAAAAAGAAAAAAAAAAGAAGAAATCTTCGATGACGAGATACGGCGAAGAAGGCAATGAAGAAGAAGAGCAGATTAAGATTGATAGATTGACAACAGAAATATGTCCATTGTTACATTTTGAATAGCTGAAAATGGCGTTCTTTTAAATAATATTTTAAGACGCGATCACAAACTTCATAATTTTATCTCTTTCAACCCCCCACAACCCCTCAACCTCCACCCCACCACCCCAAAAAAGTCCCTTTGCAAATGCATGCTGATTTCTCCGCGTTTCTTATTTAACACAAAGGCTTTGATGATTGCATCTTTGTATTACGCTCTTTTAATCGTGATATATATATATATAATATATATATATATATATATATATATATATATATATATATATATATATATATATATATATATATATATATATATATATATATATATATATATATATATATATATGTGTGTGGATATATTTATGTGTTTGAGTTCATATTGAATACTTCGTTATACTTTGTAACATATTTTAATAGAAATTATAATTATCAATGTGTAGTTACAATTGTTAATAATTCCAGTGAAAATTTTTATAGAACAAAATTTTTTTTTTTTTTTTTTTTTTTGGGGGGGGGGTGGCAAATTTTCAGACAATCTTCGGACAGTCTTTCTTTTTCTATTTTCAATTGTTCTGTCATAGGAGTATATGTATACTTGTAATTAATTTTAAAATAACATAATATATTGATGATAATAATATTAATCTTCATAATAATGTTAGTAAAATGATAGTAATGTTAAACTTAATGTTAAGCGTTATATAAATTAGCATGAAGTAAAGGGGTAAGGAGTGACACATACGCACATATTCACACATATAACACTCACACACACATTATATATATATATATATATATATATATATATATATATATATATATATATATATATATATATATATATATATATATATATATATATATATATATATATATATTGTTTATTTTATATAAATTATTGTTAAAATAATTAAAAGTTTTAAATATACTAAGTATTATCTATAATTAGCTACTTTTAGCCAATTTTAGCCTAAAATCTATAAACACTATCCTTCCCAGAAAATATTACCACCTTTAAATCTGATATATATATATATATATATATATATATATATATATATATATATATATATATATATATATATATATATATATATATATATATATATATATATATATATATTAAATATATTTTTTACGTTGTGACCTTAATAATATTCATTTCTTCCGACTTTTAAATTTCTCTTTACGTAACTCGTAAAATAGAAGAAAATATTGATTTACTCCATGTAATAATAATAATAATAATAATAATAATAATAATAATAATAATAATAATAATAATAATAATAATAAAAATAAATAATTAATACTAATAATTAATAATAGTAATAATAATCAAGATAAAAATACCAATAAAAATAATAATAAACTTATTAATAATCATGATTCTGATAACATTTATATAATAATAATAATAATAATAATAATAATAATAATAATAATAATGAATAAAAATAATAATTATAATAATAAAAGTAATTTTTATAACGAATAAAAATAATATTAAATTTAAATAATAATAATAATGATATATATATATATATATATATATATATATATATATATATTATATATATATATATATATATATATATTATATATATATATATATATATATATATATATATATATATATATATGTTGAGCATTGGTGATAACTGTAAAAAAATAAAAATTAAATTATATGGAAAATAAAAAGTAAAATATTAAAGAATTATAGGAATTGTAAACAAAAATTTACACTCAGCATTATTTTCATGCATACCAAATAGGAAAAAAAAATTCGTGCAAAAGATTGAAATATCAAAAAAAAAAAAAAAAAAAAAAAAAAAAAAAAAAAAAAATCCGGTAATGTATAAGAAAAACATTCTTCTCTGATGGATTCATAATACGAAGCGAGCCCAAACAAACCTAAATGGACAAAAAAAAATAAAAAAAAAAAAAAAAAAAAAAAAAAAAAAAAAAAATTCGGGGAGGGGGGAGATGTATCGGATATATAAATAATAGAAAAAAATTATACAAGAAAATATTGCAAGATCTTTCGCCTTTGCCATTTCAGGAGCCAGGTGCGCCCTTTACCCCCCCACCCCACTTTCTCTTTTTTGAAAAAAGGGGATCAGTGTGGTTCTTAAAATAAGAAAAGGGGAATTGGGTTTAAGATATTGTGGGGTTGTGGAGAG